>JAPQWV010003185.1:0-44480 GCA_027422505.1 Craterostigma plantagineum
ATGTATTAGGAAACCGCTCTAGCTGCAGAAAAGCTATGCTGGTCGAGAAGGTGGATCATCCTTTTCTTTCATAAATAGCAACAATAAAAATAACAGTTGAAAATTTACGAATTTTTATTCATCTAATTTGCAGTTTGGGCATAAAGCACAATTGGAAGTAGCAAACGAAGTGGAGAGGACGATGACAACACATGGATCTACTTCAGCAGAGACGACGACAAGTGAGATATCATCAGATGTGAAACTGATCTCTTCATTGGACTGCCTGAGACAAGTCGAACAAGCGACCTCTTAAAAACTAAATTATATTATATGTAAATGTATTTAAGTACTAAATATAAGCAAGTGTATGCGCGACTTCATCTTCATACTCGATATTTTCAACTTCGGCATGTTATTTCCATATATCATTCAAGAAATTAGAGAAACCCTAGTTCGTTTCACCGATACCTATACCCCTACTCACCCAATTTTTTACTTTGTTTTTTTCTTCTATAAGTCTCTTACATGAATCAGTAATAAAAAAGATCAAGAAAATACGGCGGTCAAACAATGCACTAGCTAAAAACCTCATCTTTAAATCCCATGGTCTAAAGGTCACCATTTTAGCCACGTGCTTTAATTGCTACGTAAGCGAAGTATGGCCAAAAGCTCAAATAATACTCATACACCATTTATCTCTTAGACCTACGAAAAAAAAAAGGAAGCAGCAATCAGTTAATGGCCGTCGTCGAAGCCTCAAAGACCTCTACGATGGTCATCGAAGAATCTCTCATTACACCTCAGCAATCCAACGCCGAGCAAACCCTTCCTCTTACATTCTTCGTCATACTATGCATTCATAGTCCTCCGATCCATCGCCTTCTGTTCTACAAATTCCATGTCCAAAGTCGAATTTCCTCAAAGTCCAAACCATAGTTCCAAGCTTCAAAGAATCCCTTTCGAAGACACTCAAACACTACCCTCCATTGTCGGGAAACTTCTACTTCCCGAATCCAACCCACAACACAGATTCCAAGAATCATGCCCGAGATACGCTATAAGCCCGGCGACTCAGTTTGTCTAACCGTAGCAGAGTACTCAGGCGAAGTTAGTTCACAAGAGTACTTCGATTACCTCATAGGAAATTTCCCGAGGGACTGCGATAAGTTCTACGAATTCAGCAGGGAATTGCCCGACCCAGACTTGAAAGATGGATTTCAGATAATCCCAGTTTTCGCAGTTCAGATACTCTGTTCCCAGGCGCTGGGATATGCCTTGGATTCACCAATCATCACGTCGTAGGAGATGCGAGCTCCATCGTATCGTAGGGTTCATAAAAGCTTGGAGCAGAGCTGCCTGCAAATTCTGGAGGTGAAATTTCAGCTCAGGCCGGCGATTGGCTTCCTCCGATTTACGACAGATCGATGGTGAAGGACCCAAATGACGCGAGAAAACTCTTTGGAACTCGATAAAGCATCTAAGTCTCCAGCCACGACCTTCGATAGCAATCGAAGGGAAGGTTCGAGCCACGTTTGTCTTGCAAGAGTTTCACCTGCAAAAGCTCAAGCAATCGGTCCGAGCTCAGAACCCTAATTTAAATCACCTGTCGTCGTTTACGGTGGCGACGGCTTACGTATGGAGCACTTCGGATTTGCCGTGGAGGCGCGCGCGCGCTTGGATCCGCCGCTGCCGCCTAATTACTTCGGAAACTGTCTCGGCGGAGCTTTCGTGAGACGACGCACGCGGCTTTGAAGGGGAGAGACGGATTTATTACCGCGGCGGAACTGATCAGCGACGTCATCGGCAGGGAGGTGCTCCGAGGGGAGCGATCGCTAGAGACGCCGAGGATTGGCCGCGGAAATTGAGCGATTCGGCGGGGAAGCGATTTCTCAGCGTCGTGGGCTCGCCCAAGTTTGATCTCTACGGCGTTGATTTTGGCTGGGGAAGGCCCTAAGAAGTTCGAATCTCTGAGCGTCGCCGTGAGGGATCGATGTCTCTTTCCATGTCCGGCGAGTTTCACGGTGGCGCTCATCATCTTCTCTCCGAGGGGAAAGCTCTATGAGTTTTCTAGCTCAAGGTATGCACATAGTACACACACAAATGCCTGTGTGTTCCACATTTTTTAGTACAGCAAAAAGTGTGTGTTCTTACGGATTTCTTACATCACTTGGGCTTACCAAGATTTATCCTTCGTGCCTCCATTCTTGATATTTACATGTTAAATCGAAAGGTTTTGTTTTTATGTGGGGTGTTTGAAGAATGTAAGAGTTAGGTAAAAGTTAAAACAACTTCCTAGGGTCCATTGTATGAACACACACACACACACATATATATACATACACATAGGCAAGTCGTACGGATGATTGTTGTTTCATTTAACTGTAAATAATATGCTATAAATTTCTATAAAGTCCGTTTTGTTAGTTGAATAAGGTCTTCACAAAAGGTTGAGACCCTACATCTTGTCACATGTAATGAAAATACCAGAATAACCCATGTAAAAGATTACTACGAGTAAGTATATGAGACTTATCAAATGATGTCATAAGTTATTATGCTTCTGTTACCTGTACAATTTTCATCTAATTACAATCAATCTTTTATAAAATAGCCAAGCTCGACTCATTTTTTCCACGCTCAAGCTCCTCGATGATTTAATAATATGTGAAATGGGGGCTGATTAAATATTTTCTGACATTGTTTTCCCATGCTCACTCAGCATGCAGGAAACTATTAGTCGGTACCAAAAGCACGCCAGTGCTTTGAGAGCTAACAATCCTCAAGAAGATACGGAAAATAATTTGCAGGTTTGTGTTTGTTTTTAGTATCATATTCTAGCTCTTGAAACTTTATCTGTATATGGTGTAATAAAAAAAATGTCTCATATTTTTATATCCTTAACTGGTATAGGCTATGCAGCATCTGAAGAATGAGACGGCAGATTTGATGAAGAAGATAGAGCAACTTGAAACTGCGAAAAAGTATGATATGTAATACTCATCGATGTGAATGATTATTTTTCTAATATATGTGGATTGTTATAGGAAACTTCTTGGAGAGGGATTGGGGCAGTGCACCATGGAAGAGCTCCAAGAGCTGGAAAAGCAGTTGGAGCGTAGCGTTAGTATAATTCGAGCAAGAAAGGTTTATGTAACCCTCAATTCTCTTACATTACATACATGCATTTTTTATACTTGTGAGTGTTGATTTCATATTAGAAGTTTTTCTTCGTGTGTCATGTTCAGATGCAAGTCTTCAAGCAACAGATTCATCAACTAAAAGAGAAGGTAATAACTAACTAAGCTCTCTTCTCTTGATTCTTTAAAACGATTCTGTAGTTTCTTGCCTTGATACTCTTGACCTCTAAGTTTTATATGCTTCAAAATATGGAAATATCATAATTATAGACAACTGTGTACTTCGCATGTATTAGGAAACCGCTCTAGCTGCAGAAAATGCTATGCTGGTCGAGAAGGTGGATCATCCTTTTCTTTCATAAATAGCAACAATTAAAAATAACAGTTGAAATTTACGAATTATTTATTCATCTAATTTGCAGTTTGGGCATAAAGCACAATTGGAAGTAGCAAACGAAGTGGAGAGGACGATGACAACACATGGATCTACTTCAGCAGAGACGACGACAAGTGAGATATCATCAGATGTTGAAACTGATCTCTTCATTGGACTGCCTGAGACAAGGTCGAACAAGCGACCTCATAAAAACTAATTTATATTATATGTAAATGTATTTAAGTACTAAATATAAGCAAGTGTATGCGCGACTTCATCTATACTCAATATTTTTCAACTTCGGCATGTTATTTCCATTATCATTCAAGAAATTAGAGAAACCCTAGTTCGTTTCACCGATATCCTACCCTACTCACCCAATTTTTTACTTTGTTTTCTTCTTCTTGAAGTCTCTTACATGAATCAGTAATAAAAAAGATCAAGCAAATACGGCGGCAAATAATGCACCAACTAAAAACCTCATCTTTAAATCCCATGTTCTAAGGCACCATTTTAGCCACGTGCTTTAATTGCTATGGAAGCGAAGTATGGCCAAAAGCTCAATAATACTCATACGCCTTAGACCTACGAAAAAAAAAGGAAGCAGCAATCACTAAATGGCCGTCGAAGCCTCAAAGACCTCTACGATGGTCATCGAAGAATCTCTCGTTACACCTCAGCAGTCCAACGCCGAGCAAACCCTTCCTCTTACATTCTTCGACATGGTATGCATTCATATTCCTCTGATCCATCGCCTTCTGTTCTACAAATTCCCATGTCCAAAGTCGAATTTCCTCCAAACCATAGTTCCAAGCTTCAAAGAATCCCTTTCGAAGACACTCAAACACTACCCTCCATTGTCGGGAAACTTCTACTTCCCGAATCCAACCCACAACACAGATTCCAAGATCATGCCCGAGATACGCTATAAGCCCGGCGACTCAGTTTTCTAACCGTAGCAGAGTACTCAGGCGAAGTTAGTTCGCAAGAGTACTTCGATTACCTCATAGGAAATTTCCCGAGGGACTGCGATAAGTTCTACGATCTCAGCCGGGAATTGCCCGACCCGAGACTTGAAGATGGATTTCAGATAATCCCAGTTTTCGCAGTTCAGATTACTCTGTTCCCAGGCGCTGGGATATGCCTTGGATTCACCAATCATCACGTCGTAGGAGATGCGAGCTCCATCGTAGGGTTCATAAAAAGCTTGGAGCAGAGCTGCTGCAAATTCCGGCGGTGAAATTCCAGCTCAGGCCGGCGATTGGCTTCCTCCGATTTACGACAGATCGATGGTGAACGACCCAAATGACGTGAGGAAAACTCTTTGGAACTCGATAAAGCATCTAAGTCTCCAGCCACGACCTTCGATAGCAATCGAAGGGAAGGTTCGAGCCACGTTTGTCTTGCAAGAGTTTCACCTGCAAAAGCTCAAGCAATCGGTCCGAGCTCAGAACCCTAATTTAAATCACCTGTCGTCGTTTACGGTGGCGACGGCTTACGTATGGAGCACTTCGGATTTGCCGTGGAGGCGCGCGCGCGCTTGGATCCGCCGCTGCCGCCTAATTACTTCGGAAACTGTCTCGGCGGAGCTTTCGTGGAGACGACGCACGCGGCTTTGAAGGGGAGAGACGGATTTATTACCGCGGCGGAACTGATCAGCGACGTCATCGGCAGGGAGGTGGCTCCGAGGGGAGCGATCGCTAGAGACGCCGAGGATTGGCCGCGGAAATTGAGCGATTCGGCGGGAAGCGATTTCTCAGCGTCGTGGGCTCGCCCAAGTTTGATCTCTACGGCGTTGATTTTTGGCTGGGGAAGGCCTAAGAAGTTCGAATCTCTGAGCGTCGCCGGTGAGGGATCGATGTCTCTTTCCATGTCCGGCGAGTTTCACGGTGGCTTGGAGATTGGCTTGGCTTTGGCTACGGAGAAAATGGAAGCTTTTGCAGAGTATTTCTACGGTGGGTTATAGAGAGATGTAGTAAGCAATTCAGGCCGTGTGTTAATGGGTCGGCCCTTGTAGGCCCAATATCGTTTATATGTACTTCCTTTTTACTGCGATGTATTTATTTAAAAGTCTACTGTATAAAATAAAATTACTACAATAAGCTTGAAATTTCACAATAATGACTACTAATTCAAGATTAACAGTTCACTTTATCTGTCAACTTCAGAGAGCTTATCTTCTTCAATTCTGGGAATAGTAATGAATTAATAGTTGAATCTTATGTAATCTCTAAATTTGGGAGCATAGGAAAGCTCTAAATTAGGAATGAGGATGAATTGGAAATTGTAAGTTTTATGTATCTAAATTTCCTAAATATCTGATTTACTACCAAAAACATTAACTAGAAAATAAAAAAATCATGAAAGCGTTTATTACGGTATGATTTCACCATACGTAAATTAATTAATTACAATACTAATTATATATAAATTTCCTTTAAAACGACTCACCTTCGCCATAAATATACTTGTACATTCAAAAGCCAAACTTTCACTTCTTCCTCAAACTCCGCCATGGCCTCACCGCTCGCTACCTCTCTCACTCCTATCTCTAACCCTTACAGCCGTTGTCGCCGCCGCCACCAAACATCACCGATGTCTTCGCCGGCCACTCCGAGTACTCTGACTTCAATTCCCTCCTCTCCAAGATCAAGCTCGCCGACGAGATCAACTCGCGGCAAACAGTCACCGTCTGCGTCCTTCCCAAAGCCGCCATGGCGATCCTCTCAAGTACCCCATCTCCGTCGTCAGAAAGTCCACTCCCTCCACGTTTTGCTCGACTACTTCGACGCCGACAAGCTTCGCAAACTCAGCGACGGCTCCGTTCTGTCCACAATGACGCTTTACCAGACACAGGCGCCACCGACAACAAGCTCGGAGTCGTCAACATTACGTATCTGAAGGAAGGGCAAGTCGGGTTCGGGTCGGGCGTCCCTGGGTCGTCGCTGGACTCCACTTTTACAAAATCGATCGCTGAGGTACTGACAAACAACGATGTTTATTACAACTTTTATGTCATTTATCTTTGGCCAAATTACTATTTAGGTCACTAACTATGGGTCTCGTGTTTTTTGGATCATTAAGTTTCATAACTGCAAAATTATGTCACTAAGTAAACTGATTTTTTTGGGTCACTCTTTTCGAAAATCCGACATGGCTGCTGACGGGTCATCGGCCACGTCGAATTCTGGCGAGTTTTGCCGAAAAAATTCGCCGGCGATCTAAAATAAATCAAACATGTTACTTAGTGACCTAAGTTTGCAATTATAAAACACAGTGACCCAAAAACGAAATCGGCTAGAGTTAGTGACCTAATCTAGTAATTTGGCCTTTATTTTTTTTTATTAATTTTGCTTAATTGGGTTTTTTATTTCGACGGTTTCCGTACAACTTATCCGTGATTGAGATCAGCCAAGCATTGCGCCCACGCTATTCTGAGGGCGCCGGTGCCGTCGGCCTCTGACGTCAACATGACGGCGGTGCTCGAGAAAGCAGGCTGCAAAACGTTCGCGGATCTGTTACTGAAGAGCGGCGTTTCGAATGTCTACGCGTCCGCCGTGGACAAGGGTTTGACCGTCTTCGCGCCCAACGACGAGGCATTCAAGGGCGCCGCCGGCGTCCATGACTTGACGTCGTTGTCCAGCGCCGAGCTGGTGAGCTTGCTAGAGTACCACGCGCTCGCGAGCTACTCGCCGGTGGGACTTTGAAGCAGACCAAAGGAGGAGCATCAGCACCTCGGCTGCCAACGGAGTAGGGAAGTATGACGTCACGGTGACGACGGCCGGCGACGAGGTGAGGCTCGACACCGGCATCGACACGTCGAGGATTGCGTCGACGGCGATTGATTCTACTCCTCTTTGCATCTACACGGTGGACAACGTGCTGCTTCCGGCGGAGCTCTTTGGGAAGGCTCTGGTGATGGCGCCAGGACATGAAGCTGAGACTCCATCTCCGGCGAGTTCTTCTTCGTCGTCGGCTGAGGCTCCGACGACACCAACACCTGTACTCTCGCCTTCGGCGCCACCTGGGAGCTCCCCCGCAGATTTTCCATCAGACTCTCCAGCAGCAGACTCGGCAGATGATAAATCTCCGAGCGACGGTAGGGTTTTGAAGGCATCGGCGCTGTTGAGATTGGCGGTTGTTTTAGGGTTTGTATTGTGATTCGTGTGGACTTAAGCATGTTTGACTTTGACTTAAATTTTTCTGTTCTTTCTTCTTTTAAATTACTTTATGATTTATAATGACTGTTCCGAAGTCAATGTGAGACATAGTTACTTTTAATTTCATAGTTTCCTCCAGCGATATTCTCACAAATCAATCTTCCTTTAAAAAACGTTCATTTTCCTTCCCTTGAGAAGCCAAGAAACAGAAAGAGCCTTCTCTCTCTAACCCTTCTCTCTCCCTTCCCTCTAAAAACAAAACCCTAATCCCCTCCTCCTCCCACCTCCAAGCCGCCACCCACCCATTCCCACCCCCACCACCCCTCCAACAAACACCCCTTCCACCTTACCTCCTCCCCCGCCTCCATTAATGGAGGACGGGGGAGCCGCCTTTCTTTCTTTCTTTATTTGCATTTAAATAAAAAAAAAAAAAACAAAAAAATGGCTTCTCCGCTTCACCCGCCGCCGCCCACCACCTGCCCTTGCCGCCCGCCGCCCACCACCTTCCCTCGGCGCCGCCAAGCTCCGCTCCACCCCGCTCGCCGACTCCACCGCCTCCGCTCCACCTTATCTCGCCGCCGTTCCGCCTCCGCCATCCTCGCCACCTTCGTCTCCGCCCGGCTCGCGCCCATCTTGACGTCCGGCTCGCCAAGGGCAGCCGCCCCCAGCCCAGTCCCCCGCCAGCCGTCGCTCGCCTCCCAGCCCGTCGCTGCCCGCCCAGTCGGCGCCGCCTGGCCGTTGTCCGCCACCCACCACCTACTGATGCCTCTTCCTCCTTCGCGTTCCAGCCTCGAGGCTCCCCGTAGTGGGACCTCGTCTCGCCCGACCTTCGGGTCGGGTGCTTTTCTCCTCGTGGAGCCTTCAGTCCGATGAAGATAAAACCCAGAAGTTGAAGAACTTTGAAAGTGAAGAGTGTCGTAGATTTAGCGTAATTGCTTTTTCTGTTACAGGTTCTTTAGATCTGGGTCGTAGATTATGTGGTTTGTCCTCTGTCGGTTTTTTTTTGTCCTTCTTGGACCTTTATCTCCCCATGTGGGAGTGTTTTGCCCTTTGTGGGGTCTTCTTTCCTCTTTTTGAGGACTTGTTCCGTTTGACGCAATGCGACCAAATGGCCCTTTGTGCTGTTTAGCACGTGTACCTTTAATTCAGTAATGGCAAGTTATCGTTGGGAAAAAAAAAAAAAAATCTTCCTTTAATACTATATATTTTTATACTAACGCACACCCCTAAATAGAAAAAATTTAGGGTGCTTACTTTATGTTAGCACATTATGTATTGCACCTGTTATGTGAATGCCACATCATAGACGTGTTATTTCAACATAAGATTGCAATCAATTACACATAAAATGTATCAGTCAATGATCATTACATAATGAAATGATGTGTTTATGTGGCACCGAAAAATGCCACATAAAAGTACTCACATAAGTGCTTATATTAGGTGAGCACCCTAATAATTCTGCTCCTAAATAATAGTATCATTTTTTATGTCTACGTGAAATATATTGAATACACTTGCAATAACTACTTATTGTTGCTCTATCTCTTCAATATGTCAAAATCCCTATTCTCCAAATTTTGCTAT
Organism: Craterostigma plantagineum; assembly: GCA_027422505.1. Classification (NCBI taxonomy): domain Eukaryota; kingdom Viridiplantae; phylum Streptophyta; class Magnoliopsida; order Lamiales; family Linderniaceae; genus Craterostigma; species Craterostigma plantagineum. Next base: position 9,243 of record JAPQWV010003185.1, read on the forward strand.
TGGGTCGGGCATTTATAATTTGGACCGAATTGATGGCCTAGTTAGTGAGTGCACCTATGAATTTCATTAGATGTCAAGTTCAAGTCCTATTATTAACCTTTCTTTATTTGATGGGCGTATGAAATTGAAACCTATTTGAAATATGCGACGCAAATTATAATCAGTTGAGTGAGAATATATGGAGACTCGAGGCGGTAAAGAAAAAAAAATTTGCTACGAAGCCCTGGCCACAATCGGCTCCACTTGATTATTACGATATACCTTAAAAACTTCAATTCATTCCATTCCACCCATCATTTTTTATTCTCTAATATTTAATTTTTTCTCTCTCTCAAATAGAAGAAATAGTGCTTTTCTTGTGACACCATTAATGGTATAGTAGAGCAAATTTAGGACTAATTCTTCTAGTCCATGTGATGTGTTACAAATCGCATACATTCACTCGCAATGCCACCACGTAATACTTCATATGCGTTTAGTTTGATAGTTATACCAAGATAAAGCCTATCTTATATCTTGTTTTGTTTCCACATTTTCATCATTGTAAGTCCGCTTAAGTTGGTCCCGATATAATAGTAGCAGATGCCCGAAAATATGTATCCAATGAAATAGGTCAAGATTATAAACTCAACACCCCATAATAATGAACAATTACCAGAATACCCTTAAATTAAAACAAAACAAGAGTCCTAATTAAATCCACATCGCCAAACTGTGTTGGTTGGGGAAATGCAATTTGATTATCGCACTAGTCTGGTCGGTCGACCAGCGGGCGGTGTCGGACAGGTCGGTCGGCTGGGTCGAGCAGCCGGTCAGGAAGGTCCGGCGGGGTCGGGCCGGTCCGTACGTACTGAAGATAAATTTTTTTTTCTAGATTTTAGAGAGTGTTCTTGTCTGGGTTTGGATTGGGCAATATTTTCCTTGTTTCCATTCCTATCATATTTTGCAAAAGCTTTGAATGGTTAAGCAAGAATCTTCCAGAAATCTGGTCTTGCTCTCGTTATGCAGTTGAATTGTTGGTGCTGTTTTGACCTTTCTTTTGATTCTTCAAGATGTATCCTAATTGTGAGTACCTATTTTTTTTTTTTATCTCCACCAAGCGTAAAACATTCCTTCGAGTTCGAGATATATGATGAAGAGGTGTTGTATAAAAATGAGATGTCAAAAAGGCACATTTTGTCTATTAGAGAATGATTGTCAAATTACATGAATAAAGATGATCTATCAATTAAGTAATCTTGGAAAGTGAGCAGATATGAATGCACCTGTTAAGATATTCCAATTTTTTTAACTAGGGCATTTTTATCTTTCGTATTACTCTTATGCGGCGTAGTAGACGGGGCCATTGTTTGGATAAATATTTTTATTTAGTGCATCTCGTAAGCTTAAACGAACGTGGGGGGAAAAGTATTTCTTCTAAGACTTGGGACATAAAGGCCAAGACCTTCGTGGCCTATTCTCGTCCATAGTTCTCAACGCATCCCCTACATTATTTATTTCATCTCCAATTCTTCTTCAAGCATCATAATCAAGAAAACGCTCCTTTTTCCTTGCTCCAACAAATCCACATCGCAAGAGTCTCAATGGAAAAAGCCATCAAAACATCATCATGCAGTATCCTCGAAAACTCTCTCATTACACCACAAACCGACGAAGAACAAATCCTTTCTCTTGGATTATTGGACATCAATTGGATTCACTTCCACCCCATTCAGAGACTCGTCTTCTACGCCTTTCCATGCTCAAAATCAACCTTCCTCGAAACCTTAGTTCCAAGATTCAAGTCATCGCTCTGAAAGACCTCAAACACTACCTTCCTCTCGCCGGAAACTTGTACTACCCGAACCCGACCCACGAACCCGACTCCAACGTTGCCCCGCCCGAGATACGCTTCAAGCCGGCGACTCTCTTTCTGTAACCGTCGCCGAGTACTCAGATGATTCCGTGGAAGAACGCTTCACTTACCTCGCCGGAAATGGACAGAGAGATTGCGACAAGTTTTACGACCTCTTGCCTGATTTTCCGAGCACGAAAATCGAGGAGGGTTTTACTCTGATCCCTCTCATGGCGGTTCAGATCACTGTGTTCCCCGGCGCTGGGATATCCCTGGGGTTCATCAACAGCCACGTCATCGGCGATGCCAGCTCGGTGGTGGGCTTCATCAAAGCTTGGAGTAAAGTAGCAGTTTCTTCGAGGAAGAAGAAGACGGCGGCGGCGATGTTCTAGCTAGGAACGGCTTGCTTCCGATTTCCGACAGATCTCTGTTGAAATTCCCAAAACAGATCAAAGATTCGATATGGGAGAAGATGAAGCGCGTGGAATACAAACCCAAGCCCACCAAGACTGTCCCGACAAACAAGGTTCGAGCCACTTTTACCCTGAGCAAGAACGTCATCGATCGGCTCAAAACCCTGACCCGATCGGAGAAACCGAACCTAACCCACCTCTCCTCCGTCGCAGTCACGGCGGTGTACGCTTGGTCTTGCCTCTCCAAAGCCGCAGCTGACGCCGGCGAAGAACAAACCCGTGATGAAGACGAAGAGTACATTCTCTTGCCCGTCGACGTGAGGCAAAGAGTAGACCCGCCGTTGCCGTCTTCCTACTTCGGCAACTGCATCCTTCCGGCGTTCGCAAAGGCGGAGCACGGCCGACTGAAGGGAGAATTAGGGTTTCTCGAAGCGGTGGAGGTGATTAGCGGAATGATTGCCGACATTGGCAGCAAAAAGTACGACCTTTTCAAAGACTTGGGCTGGCAATCTCAGGCTCGCCGAAGTTCGATCTGTACGACGTTGATTTTTGGTGGGGTAAGCCGAAAAAGTACGAATCCGTGTCGATCGACCGTGAGAGGATGGCCATGTCGCTTAGCAAGTCCGGCGAGTTTGACGGCGGTTTGGAGATTGGTTTGTCCTTTGAGAAGAAGAAGATGGATGCTTTTGCAGTCTGTTTCTACGGTGGTTTATTGAAGGATTTGAAAGTCTAGTTTTTAGTTCTTTCTCTGTTCCTCGTTAATAACGAATGCTCTGTTCTTTGTTGTCGTCTTTGTTGAGAAATCTCAGAAAAACTTATTTGAAGATGTCTACTCTGTATTATGTTGCTGAATTATCTTATGTTCTCTCAAATTGCAACTCCGAGTATTGCAATGCATTTGTTTAATATGGATCATTCGTAAAAAAATCTGGATGTTATTATGGAGAAAACGAAAACCAAGATTGATCAAACTCATTTAAGTCCATGTGTAGATATTATGGCTAGTACTGTCAATCTGGCGGGGCGGGCTGGCCCGCCAGCGGGCCTAAAAACGCCTGCAGCGGGCCGCGGGCATGGCGGCAAGGCCCGCCCGCCACTAAAACAATTTTTTTTATTTTAATTTTAAATTTAATTACTAATAGTTTTCTATTAATTATGGTATTTATTAAAAAATTATGGATAAATATGCTATTAATTATAAGGTTGATAATAAATATGGTATTAATTAGATAAATAATGAATCATTAATTACATTACCTAATTAATTATATATTTATTATCTATATAATATATATTTATAATATATATAATTAAGAGATTGCGGGCCGGCCGCAGGCTAGCCCGCAGAGGCCCGCCCCCTAGCGGGCCAAAAATATTGAAGCTCAACCCGCCCTTTTGGCGGGGCGGCCATATTGACAGCACTAGTTATGGCTATGATGGCACACATCAATTTAGAGCATTTAGGGGTGGTTGGTACGATATACCGTACAAAAACTGTGATACCGTATACCATACAAAAATTTCGGTATCGAAAAAATCATACGAATATCATACCAAAATTTCGGCATACCTTAAATTTCGATACGGTATTATACCGAAATTTCGGTATGGTATCGGTATCATACCTTCTATACCATTTACACGGAGGGTTTTTTACCATGCGTGTCTCGTAACTCGTTAATTCGTTTTTTGAATTTTTAGTCTATTCAAACTCCTTAGGCCCCAATAAGATGGATTATTAATACCAAATTTTCCAAATAAAAAGATTTTTAATTCATAAAGTAACCTTAAATAATTTATATATTTTAGTCAGTTCCTTAGTAAGACAAAGAACTTTACACATAACCACAAAAGACAATATATGTAGGTGTGTATATATATATAAAAATATATTTATCCATTTTACATTATTTTAAAATAACATAATATATGTAGGTGTATGTGTATATATATGTAATATTAAAAATTTTTAGTATTTAGGTATTTCGGTATAATCGGTATACCTAATTTTTAAAATTTTTCATACCACTACCGTACCGAAAATTTTCGGTACGGTATCATACCTTACCAAAAACTTCGGTATGCTAAAATTTTCGATATTTTCGGTAGTTTCGATACGATAAGGACGGTATATTGGTATTTGGTATATTACCCCAGCACTACACACCATAATATGAAACGGGTTTGGCCCCTAAAAGTCCGAACCCGCCCTCCGCCCCGAAATGGTTTTGTAATAAATGAACCCCACCTAAAATCTTGATTTTTCAATTTATGTTGATGTATATCTAAAAAATATTAGGGGGTTGGCAAAATAACTCTTCTTACATTCCACTCAACCACCGCGCGCGAACCGCCAAAGCCAAAGCCAATGACAATGCGCCGCCAACCACCATTCTCTTACATCCATGGTTCTTATTTTTCCACGTACTTTATTCCCATTATTGGCATTAATTCGAAAATTCCTACTGTGATATGTCTGCAACTATTACTACAAAAACCTTAAGTAATATAATTGGCCACACTCTATAAATCCCCAACATCCATCCAATCACAAGCCAAAGCAATAAATAAACAAAAAAAGAAAAAAACCCAAAAATGGCTGCCGCCGCGAGCCCCACAAACACTTATTACTGTCATCGAAGAAGCCCTCGTCCCACCTCAAACCGCCGCCGGCGAAGACAACAAACACTTCCCCTCACATTCTTCGACTTGCCATGGATTCATTTCCCAGCCATGCAATGCATTATGTTCTTCAAACTCCCATGCACGAAATCCAACTCCTCCTCGAAACCCTAATCCCACGACCTCAAGAAATCGCTCTCCAAAACCCTAACGCACTACCTCCCATTATCGGGCAGCCTCTACTACCCTTACCCGACCTTCCCGAACGACCTGCCCGAGATACGCTACAATCCCGGAGACTCGGTTTTCTTTCACCGTGGCTGAGTACTCGGCGACGACGATTTTGATTACCTATCGGGAAATTCCCCGAGGGACTGCCCTAAATTCTACGACCTCCTGCCCAATTTTCGAGCCCCGAAAATCGAGTGTAACCGCACGCTTCTCCCACTTACTGCGGTTCAGATAACGCTGTTTCCAGGCGAAGGGATATCCATAGGGATCATCAACAATCACGTCGTCTGCGATTTTAGCTCGATAAGCGCGTTCATCCAAGCTTGGGGAAAATTCGCAGTGTTTAAAGACGACGAATTAGCCAAGAACGACTTTTTGCTTCCATTTTACGACAGATCGGCGGTAAGAGATCCCAATGGAATTGCGCTTTCGATCTGCAAAGCGATGAAGGGAAGGAAATATCACCTCCCAATTCGAAGCTCCCCACGAATAAGGTTCGGTCGACGTATACTTTCATCAAGGAAGACATCGATAGGCTCAAACCCTAGCTCGATCACAGAAGCCCGACTTAGCCCACCTCTCAGCTTCACAGTCACCACAGCCTACGTATGGACGTGCCTCGCCAGGTCGGCGCCGGAAGTCCTCGACGGCGACGAGGAACACCTGATTCATGCCCCTAGACGTCAGATCTAGGGTGGATCCGCCGGTGCCGGCGTCCTATTTCGGGAATTTCATCGTCCGGCATTTTCACAAACAACTCATGGGCAACTGAAGGGCGAGTCGGGGTTTGCCCACGCCGTGGAGGTCGTCGGCGGCTTGATTGCAGACGTCGTTAGCAACAAGTACGATCTGTTTCAAGAACAACGATAAGCTGAACGAGCGGTTTCCGAGCCATGGCCGGAAAACGGAAGCTGTCGATCGCCGGCTCGCCCAGGTTCGATCTGTACGGCGTTGATTTTGGGTGGGGAAGGTGAAGAAGTTCGAGTCTGTGTCGATCGATAGAGAGAGCTCGGCGATGTCGCTGAGTAGGTCCGGCGAGTCTGAACGGCGGCTTGGAGATTGGGTTGGCTTTGGAGAAGGAGGAAATGGAAGCTTTTCACGGCTTCTTTTACGGCGGTTTGAAGGATTTGGAAGTGTTGTAGTTCTGATTTTCGCTTTAATTTTTATATTTGCTTGCGTTTTGTTTGATGTTTCTAAAACCTTATTTGATGATGTATTGGATTTGGATTGCGATTTGTAATTGTACAATGTTTTACTAATATTGTAATTGGATTTTGTTTTGAAGTTAACTATGTATGACATGGAAAGGCTTTGGAGCTGTAAGATGGCATGTGTAAAATAATTATATAACGATAATACAAAATTGGAGTGAGGTCCAAAATATTGAGACTTCATTTCTTAAATAGTTTCTATGTTGTGTGAAGATGATGAGTACAATACAAATCTTCGTTAAGCACTAGGGGTGTTCGTTCGGTACAAAACCGAACCGAACCGAACTGAAATTTCGGGTCCCGTATTTCCGAAACTCGAATACCGAACCGAATTTCTCGGTTCGGTATTCGGTTTATTACCGAACAGTTTTCGGTTAATTTCGGTCCGAATTGACAATAAAAAAAAGAATTTTTAATAATATTTAAATTATATATAATATAATATAATATAATTTTTGATTTTACCAAAAAAGTTATATTAAATTATATATATTAATTTAAATATTACTGAAAATTCATTTTTAATATATAATTTAATATAAAATTATAGTTATGTTTTTATTATTAATAAAATATATATATTTTAATTTTAAAATTACGGTAATTTGGTATACCGAATTTACCGAATTCAAAACCTATGCCGAACCGAATTACCGATTTTTTTTAATAACCGAATACCGAACCGAATTCGGTTCGGTTTTGTACCGAATTATCGGTATTTCGGTTATTCGGCTCGATTAACCGAATAACGCACACCCCTATTAAGCACATAATGCATAAGCTAACAGAAAACGATTCGTGTAATTGTTATTATATCAAATCAACTTGAAATTGCAAATACGCCACCATAAAACAGAGTTGGTCGTTAATATATTAATTAATACTTATATATGCGTATGGCAAGATGAATAGTGAATTCGTCGTAATCTATTTCTCCTTGCACAGTAACCTATTGTCAAGCACAGTTGCCTATTTTTGGTGATAATGCCTACTTATCGACATTTTAGAGTGTCCCGATAATTTCATATATGTTCTGTTTGTGGTGGGTCCTTGAAATAGTTTTGTTCAGACCTTTCGTTGATTTGACTGCGCATGAAGTTGTAATATACTACTTCCTCCGTCCCATTTAAAGGTTCCCGAAGATTAGTGGGCACGGAGATTAAGAAATCACATTATTTTAATATTATAATACACCTTTTGAGGTATGGAGAGAGAAAGTTATTAGTAGACACGCAAATCGAGAAGACTTTTTTTTAATATTAATGATGTAATTAGTTTAATTAGTGGGATAATTTTTACCAAAAATCGAAATGGGAAGAATTATGTGGGACGCCCGAAATAGAAAGATGAGAAGAAATAAGTGGAACTGAGGTAGTAATAAATAATACTCCTCCGTCCCTATAAATTTTGTACATTTGAATTCCGGCACGGTTATTAAGAAACTGAATGTTTTAATAAGATAGAGGTAGAAAAGTGTATGGTGTGACACGTCTTTTAAGAATATTTAATATTATTATATTGATTGTGTGTGATGGTTTTTTACTAAATATGGAAATGTATAAAAGATAGTGGGACGCCCGATTTGGTAAAATGTATAAAAGTTACCGGGACGGAGGGAGTATGTTCACATGTTGTATTGGCTATGTAAATGTTAGTGAACTAATCTTTCCGATACCAACTGTATCGTTTGGCATTTGCACACGCCAGTGTATTACAATATAGTGGCTCATATTTTCCACAATTTTGGTGGTTGGATTTTCCATTGATGTTCTCCATTTGATTTGAGTTGGTGCTACCACATTATCCAACACAATTGTTTAAAAACATTACTTCTCACCATTCACACATCTCATTTATAACTCGAACTACACATCAAAATGAATGATATCTACTCATTTTATTGTCATTTCTTGGCATATTCGATTGATAAGATTACCATTTAATAGTTGTTATTTATATCTTTCTCCTTATAAGCTTAACTAAAGATTATGATACTATTGACATTTGAATTAGATGCATTGTCGTTAATCCTTGAATGTTTTTTTTGAAGTTTTTGAGTAAGTCATTCAGTACCTATTTTTTTTTTTTAACGTGAGTGGTATATTACTTTAAGAGGCATTGCTTATGAGGGTGATGCAGCTAAACATTATTTTGAGCATTGAGAATGAAGCTGTTGCGGGTGCTCCGCCATAATAGTTAAGAGTTTTATAAATTGTTGTCGTCCTATGCAAGATTGACACGGTGGTCGACATCGTCAACAACAAGAATTATGTTCTTCTATTTGATTATTATGTAGATAAGAAATTCATTATCTTTCACGTTTATTCATTTAAAGGTGAATGTTTTCGTAGCTACATTAACTGTTACTGTATGAGTTCCCTTCGACGTCTTTTATATTTTCCAAAGATTAGACATGCAAATCAGCTATTCTTAGGTATGAAAAATTTTCACTTACTTTCCACTCTTCTTTTTCCTGGTTATTAACTAACTATATCTTTAACGTGAGATATATTGACAGTGTGTTTTTATTGTTTAGGTCATTTTGCTTAGTTGAGATGATGACCACTCAATCTTGATTTCCACCACAGTTTCAAGAAACCTTTCTTAATCTGAGTCTATTGTTAGGAATATTTTATTGTGTTCAATTAAATTAGATTATCTTAATCTTGTGATTTATGGCCTAATTGTAAATATACCCAACTTTTGGGTATATTAGTTAACTTGGGCCCAATAGCCCATTAGGGCTTTTTGTATAAATACCCTAAACGATACATCGTTTAGGTTGCTGATTCATTAATAGAGTTGACGACTTTTCTGAAGAACTCGTGCGCTCTCGTTCCAACTCTACAATCCGTCTATTGGTATTACTTCTTTATTGCTTCCGTATTCATCGTATCAGTAATACTAATCCTTTGAATCAGTACAAGGTTGGATCAATCGGCCTAACATCTATCATGCTTCACATTCGACAAAACCAATCGAAATATTTTTGTGTGGGCAACAATATGGGCATTATTGCTGCTCCTTGTGCGCGGGTAGAAAAAGTCTATTAATATATAAGCATGTCAACCATGCATCATAAACAATCATTTTAGAAGCAAACCTGGGCCCCTTGTCCCACCCCGCACACCCCAAATGCTTACAAAAGTTGACTTGCTATTGATGTTTATGTCCATTACGAATAACAATGTACTGACTGATGCCATTTTACTTCAGCGTACAACCCCTCCTCCACGGCGTAAACTCTTATTCCTGTACGTCTCTGTTAGATGACGACAAGAGACTGACGGCGCTACCTCTCTCCCACTCTCCCCTCTCTCTATAAATACCAGGACACATATTTCTCCCTCCATCTTCATTCGACACTCAATAGTTGGCCAAAGATTCTAATCACATACACCGTCGAGGAAAAAATGGTAAAGTATATATTCCATTTTTAATGTTACGTAAATAGTGCACGCCGCTACGTAGCTTACACATGTATGCTATGGCGGACATTTATTTGAAAATTAGGACTTGCACATCCGTTTTCTGTTATTCATAGGGACTCGAAGAATTCCGAAGAAGATAAAAGCGCACTGCCGTCCCTCAGGAATTCACCGAGCGCCAGTTCCAATGATTTAGCAAGTCAAAATGATGCATAGACATAAAAATAACTGACTTTTTTATCATTTCGTAATTAGCGCTAAATGCATTTGTTTGGGTTTCGGTGCAAGAAATTGCGGACACGGAGCTCCCCGTGAAGTTCAGCTTTGAGGATGAGGAGCCAAAAAAGGCCGAAATGACATATCAAGAGAAAGAGAAAAACATATGTCCGAGCTAGACAATTGCTTGGAGGAGTGGAACCGATAGCACTCGACGACCCTGAATCTAAGGTATAATTAAGATCTCTCGGCACCTTTAGTTGGTACCCTTTTTGATATGGGGCTATCCCAGTCAACAAGATTTACGTGGGGTTCAAAAAATTTATATAGCGGTAGATTTACATATTATGAAGTTTTCGGAGCGTGCATAAGGTGAAGGTGCTCGTTTATGAGGGACGTAAAAGGACGTGATCAGAAAGGCACAAGTATGTACGTGGTTCGAACCTTTTAGATTCTACATCCACGAGGCGATGCGGAACTTTCTTTCACTATATTGGGACAAATTACACACTCGTTTAACCTTACTTTCGCTCAAATATGCTAAGAATCGAAAGAAACTACTTAACACGCTGAGAAGAGAGAAAATGGTCGGTATTTTTTCTATTCTAATGATCATGCTCAAGAAAATAGCTAAGCTTCCCCTTTTATAGAAGCTCCCGCAGCCTCTTCATGTTACATCCCAGGATTTCGGGGGATGTGATGGTTGTGGTACGATGAACAGTAAAACTCTTGATTGAATGACTTTCTGCAGCGGCTACAGCTTTTGCACAGTGGCGCTGCCCTACCCGCGGTTCACACGCGTCCCAGTATCCTATTTTGCCATTTTTCAAGGTCTTTTCAGACGTAGCGTCTCGAGGAAGCTTCCCTTCGCCGGGAGATACCATACGTCCGAAGAGCCCTGCAGATCATACTTCTATTCTTTTTTATTTTTGACCGAGTATTATTCGTGGGCCTAGTGGACCTTTTCTCATTTTTTTGGTCCCATCTTTTTATCAATATCAACCACTCCTCTACTGTAATTTGTCCTTTGGTTCGAAAATAAATTAGAGTAAAGTATATGATGGGCCTTACCTCCTTACCGTAATTATTTTGTGAAGGGATGCGTTTTTGGTTAGTGTCTCAGAAACCGCTTAAAAATCGTGACTAGAATGTCAGCCGCTACTGCTTATTTCTGAGAGCACTTCGGCGATTATCAGGTATTTCCTTCTGCAAATTCCCCCAATTCGACCTCTTCTGTGGCAGCATCGAACCCTCCGGCCTCCTCGCCTGCTCCTAAGCCCAAAACCCGTCTCAAACGCGCCGCTACGAAGCAGACTGATAATCGGTCAAGTACTCACTCCATGGCTGCTTCCGTCGTCGCTCCTCCTTCACCCAGCGGCTTCGGGCCGGAGATTCGCCTTTCGGGTCTCAAGATCTGGTTGTTCTGTCAGGGCCGCCGATTCTTACGCAGCCTAACCCTAGATGCAACCCCTTCTTCTCAGCCTTCTTCTAGTGTATTATCAAATGTATTGTGATGAATGCTTCACAAGAGAAATAAACTAGACATTATGGAAAAAGTTCTAAAAATCCGTTAAATATCACGATTATAACCCTTGGTTACAATGAAAATTGATTTTATGTAATGTCGATAGTCAACAGACAGCTAGTGTTTTTTTTGTGCTACTTAAGTTTCAGACCCAAAAAGATGTTTTAAGTTAGGTTTCAGGCACATGTCAGAAAATTTTTAGGGTTAGGACCCGATTTTTGTAAAATTTGATAAGACCTAAAATTTACGCAAGTGTATTAACTGGTATCGAACTATCGTTTTGTGTTTATTATGGAACATGAAGTGATACTGCAGAACGATGAATTGGTACTGCAGAACCATGAAGTGGTACTACAGGTCCATAAGTGGTACTACAGGTCCATAAAGTGGTACTGAAAAATACTTGTATCGGGTCCTCAAACTAAACATATTCTGACAGGGGCTGAAACCTAAATGAAACTTATGTTGGCTAGTGGGAGACCATCAATCGTTATATAAGCATGTCTGTCCATTTACCAGAAAGTGATGAAAGAATAGAAGAAAGAATAAAAAATAAATTATAAGACCTAGCAATTTGCACGCTATATATTGAATCAGAACTGTAAGGACGAGGACATGATACATTCTTTCTTGTTTGTAGTGCAAATACATCTCAATGATAAAAATCACGTCTTTACGAAAACCTTGCGTTAGTTTAATCTTTACCCACAATAAAAATCACTGTGATCAGTGCGGAGCCAGAGCCACCATGGGTGGGGTCCAGTCTAATTGGACCCCACACCCTATATTTTTAAAAAAATTTCAATGGGGTCCCTATAGTGTAAAATTTTTCATTTTAGTCCCCCACCTAAAATTTTATACTATATTACTAATAAAAAAAAATTCAGTGGGGTCCAGGGACCCCACTGATCCGCTCCGCCTCTGACTGTGATTCTTTTCCAAAGAATATGACAGACAGGACTCACAGTTTAGTAACTTTGCTGGCAATCTCCCTCACTCTGCTGTCACTTGGAGAGAGAGAGAGAGAGAGAGAGAGAGAGAGAGAGAGAGAGAGAGAGAGGAGAGAGAGAGAGAGAGTACGTAACTTTTACTAATAGTTAGCAGTAGCAGCCCACTACAACCATCACACTTGCCATGGATCTATGTGCATATGTAATATAATAATAATCCTTCTTCAGTTTCATTGCTGTATGTTTGCTGTCTTTTGGATGCGAAAGGGGAGTTAGTTGTGCCTCGAAAAGGAGCTAACTTCGGAGCAATGCACGTGTAAGACACTCAGTTTGCTCCCCAGCGCTAATTACTAAGCAGTCAAACCAAATTTAAAGGGAGAGAAAAAGAATCGAAACCCCACCATACCTTCTTTGTTTTTCGGTAACTCACATTATTACACTAGTCCCACATTTGTTCTCCTCCTTTAAGTTGAGTTTTTCCTCAGTTCACTCTAGGAAGATAGCATGCATATGAATTATTAGGTTCTTGAATGAAGTGCGTGTGCGTGTGTGTGTGAGGGTTTAGAAAGAGGGGTTTCATTTACTTTATGCAATAAGCCAAAATAAGTCTATGGATCTATGTGTGAGAAATGTTGTTGCTAAAGTGGTGCGTGATATGAGGAGTTCAATAAGCAAATTGTTAAGGTTTCAAGAAAAAGGAAACTTAAAGAAACAAATTCTCCAACCATATAGACGACCTAAGTTCAAACCTCTGCCGTTTCTTCAGATGAAAGTGATGATGATGATGACGATGAACAAATGCTTGTGAGACAAGTCTTATGTTCAACAAGAAATCTCACCAGTTTGTAATAGCTAAGCTCCTCCCTGTGATTTTCACTTCACTTCTACACTGTTATTATATTACATACACTACTACTTGCCTCTTCAATCTGTAACAAAAAAAAAAAACTAATAATGACACAAAAACCAGGTTGCATATTGATTCTTGAATATCATTCAAACAATAATAAAGGAGAAGAAAAGGAAAAAAAACGAAGAAATGATTAAACAAGGACGACAACCTTTCCCCCAAATTACCGTAAGTAATAATCAGTAATCACTCATAATGGTCATCATCAACCTCATCACATTATATCATCTGATGAAAAAGTAAAGCAAAAAAAAAAAAAAAAAAAGAAACCCTACAACACACACACATCGCAGCAAAATAAAGAAGGCGAAATAATCAACAAAACGGCGGCCTAACACCGCCAACCCAATACCCTTCGCCGCCGGCCAACTGATGGTGACCACTCATATTACTACTGCTGCTGTTCATCATCCCATGAAAAACGCTATTTCCACCGCCGCCACCGATGCCGTTATTGCTGCTCGATCGCCGCCGCCGCCGGCGGCACTACCCAACCTACCCATATTCATCTCCTGCCCACCACTGGCCGCCGTGACCTCATTATCGTCTTCCAAGGGTAGCCTCTCATACGCTGCGTTACTAAAAGACGCCGCCATGACCACCACTGGGCCCGCCGCCACCAAGGGGCCCACCACCGCGCCACCCACTACCTGACCCTGACCTCCGGCGAGGTACACCGTCAGACCAGAAGCAGATGCCGGCGCAGGCGCAGGAAGAAAACTGCCCGATAGAGAGAGAATCTCGAACCTTCCCTGAAGCGCCAACACGGCGCTCGGCGACGTGGGCTGACGAAGGCTGACGTTGGCCACCGTCCCGGTGGCGCTTAGGATGCATACGCCGCGCTGGCGCCTGGCGGCGTAGGAGGAGAGGCAGTCGTGGACGTTGCAGCCCGCCGAGATCTCCATCACGTGTGAACGGAGGGAATTGGCGCTGTCTCTTGTAATTATGACCGGCGGCTTGGGCTTGTTCTTGGATCCAGCCGGCCTCCCACGTGGGCGACGGCTAGACGACGGCGGCGTAGCGTCGGATGCGGCGGCGATATTGGGGTCTTCGGACTTTAGGTTGGGCTGCCGTGGCTGTTATTAGGGTCGTCGTTGGCGGCATCGATTTCAGTGTTTTGCTGGTGGAATTGGTGGAATTGATGGGGTGGTGGAGCTGAAGGTCACCGGCGAGGAACGGCGGCGGTAGACTGCGGTTGTGAGGAGCTAGTTGATCCATTTCTTTCTTTCCTCTTTGAAGTGAGCTTCTAATAAAATGGTTGAAAAACTAGTAAAAGCTTGAGCTCTTCCACTTTGTTGAGTCTGATTCCTTTTCCACTTGATTCTTGAGCAAGATGTTAATAATCTATAGTAATATCTACATATATATATAGTCGATATTTATGATCAAGTAGGTTCTTCTCGGCGAAATCAAATGTGAGTTTATGATGAGAGAGAGAGAGAGAGAGAGAGAGAGAGAGAGAGAGAGGAGGAATGAAGTTGACATTGGTTTTGTCTTTGGGGACAAGTGGTTTAGCAGCTAAGCATGGTTTGTGTTAGGGTTAGATCAGTGCATTGGTTATTATTGAAATAACTTTAAGGTTAGTTATATATATGTGTATATTCAAAGCTCGTCCGTCGTTACCATTATTCATTTAATAATATGTATAGACTAACATCGAATTGTTTTCCGATACATTTTGACAGGTGTTTGGTCAATATTACCTTTTGATTCAGCACATAACTTTTTTTCTTTCGACTTCAAGGGATGAATGTGAAATTATAGAATAGAGCCTACGCCTTGTTGTCTTAGGCGGTTGGCTTGGTCCCACTTTACATCTAATACGTGTCTCTTTAATTGACATTTTTCTTGTAAGTAAAACATATGAGATTGTTTTTCTTGTAACAAGTTGATAATACGAATAGCAAGTGGGAGACAATAATAATAATCTCTCCAAGCAACGCCCACTGAGTTTGACCCTCATTACTATAAGAAATAAATGTAATGCATAGCATAGATTCGAATTCAATTTCTTCTGCAGATATTAATTACTTTTTGTCCAAGTTGATGTCGATCTTCCTCATTGCATATCGCCAAAATTCATCTTTTGCTGGATATATTTCTATCCAATTCGACTCATAATTTTCAATTATATTTGAGTTTCTAGTATTAGTTAAATGTAGGTATTATTATATTACTATCGCATAAACAATTTTGAACGAAAAACGCGCACATACTACTACTACCTATCACAAGAGTATTTAAGTGAAAATGAAGTCTTGTTAAGGTATGTCTAAGGAAAGTACATTTGGGAAAGGACTGGTAGTTAGAAGACCATATTGTTATCTACTTATATGTTTTCCACGTACGTTATATTCCATCATATATTAATCAAATTAAGTCGACATGTTGTGCGGCTATTCACATATATAATTTAAACAGTAAATAATGGCAATATCTATATGTAAAACCGAGTACTTAATCTAGTCAGTGAATGACATGATGATTTTATGTATTATGCAATATCGTATCACAACATGCTATTCCTCATGTTTCTCTTCGATTTTAATTTTATATAGTCATGGTACTTTTTTAAAATTAATAAATTGGAGAAGTAAAGACAAAGATTGCAGAGTCAAAGCATGCCTTAGGAACAACAAACCACAAGGCATGGTCTTGAATGGAAACGAGTGTCTCTCTTTCTTTAAAGGAGACACCATTAACTATTCTTACATCTTTCTTCATTCGCTCACAATATCACACCAACACACAATAAATAAGCCATCTTTTTCTAATCTTTTATCAAATATTTAAATTAAACAATACGAAAGAAATCGAATGAAAAAACGATGTCGATTAAATGTGAATGCATAAAGATAAAGAGATGAATGGTGAGCGGGTCAACCTCTATCCGTTTTTTATTTTTATATCGCGATACCATATTGCTTTCATTCATCCTTATGTCAAATTCCTACATATATTATATATATGACATATTCATCATTTATATATACGTATATTTCGGTAACACACGCACCAACCCTATGTTATTATTTATATAAATATATATTATAAATTGTAATTGATCCTACGTCGTCAAATGCCTCTAATAATACATTCATGATCGTGACAGCACATTAATAATATACATTTATCTTTCTCTTAGGCGCAGGGACTGTCAACAATATAATTTACCTCGACCACCGTCCAAACCAAATTTGTTATTTCTTATACATGCATGGTTTTTTTTAACGATTTGTAATTTTCATACACGGTCTGCAATTTCTTTGCAATGATTGACTAGGTGTAATTCTAATGCATATAATTGGAATAGCGAACCGAACCCTTAAAATGAAAAATTAAATGACGGATTTATTGAATTGTTTGGATTTGGTGTGATGTATACGTATCAACCGCAGCGTTGAAATATGGAAATTTCTCTCACGGACCGAAATGTAATAATCTTTGTCTCATCGATAGCTTACGATTATGCGCAAAAGTGTAGGCCAGTGATCAATCAAAGTCAAATCGATATATCATTAACTTGGGTCCGATATATATTTATTAGTTTAAAAATTGTACATAATTATCAGATGATCCAATAGTTTAACTTTATTGCTTGTCGTATTCAGATATAATATAGATTGTGTTTGTCGATTCGATTATTAGTTATATTCGTCATTTAATAATTATTATGAAATTATACTAACTAATCTAATAAGTAATAGTGGGCTTAATATGACCAGTGATTGATTAACTGTTTTACTTTCATATGATGAGCACACATGATTAAGAATCTTATGACTATACATATTTGCACTAATCTACGAATCTTGTACGTGATTTAAGAACAATCAAAAGCTATGTTACATGCCCACTTTGTACTCTACTGTCAACCATTTATTATTTAACATAATTTAGGTCATGATTGACTGGATTTACCCTAATGATGCGAAACATTTTTAGTTTTGCCAAAGTACAGCTACGATATAGATTTTTTAAATTTTATTTTATCTCTATTATTGAATCAATTCGAAGCCCAAAAAGGGAATGAACTTGAAGTTGTCTACAACCTCTTTATGCGTCACTTATGGAAAAAGTATAATTGACCAACTTTCAAGTTGGATAAACAATTTGTAGAGATATTATATATTTAATTCAGGGGATATCAAAGAACAGCCGACCAAATTGAGTCTCCATGTGACAGGATGTTGATGCTGTGGAATCTCTCTCTCTAGACTTAAGTTAGAATATAGCCAATGATGTACATTAATTAAGTATGATTATGCATAATTTTTGTGTCAACGGTCACTTTTATGTATTTATATTCACAAATTGACATATAGAACGTTTAATAAATTTGTATAATAAAGTTGTATAATAGAGAGAAAAAATCATTTCGACAATCGCCATTAAAAAAAGGAAGGAAAAATAACACATCGCTTGCGTCGGAAGGGTACGGAGAATTAACATTCAAACGATACATTTGATTCAATGATTCATGAAATTGCTTAATTTCGCCGTCGCTCAAAGTCATATTAGCATTGTTCGATACGACGTGACACGTCACTAGCACAGCTCTTTAGCGGCAGCAACAACGGCTTCAACAGTAATACCGAACTCCTTATAAAGCCTCTCGGCCGAAGCGCTCGCCCCGAACCGATCGATCCCCACGGCCCGACCCGTCGACCCGACGAACCTCTCCCACCCGAACGTCGAGCCCGCCTCCACGCTAACCCTAGCCGTAACCTCCGAGGGCAAAACCGTCTCTTTGTACTCTTTCGACTGCTCGCCGAACAACTCCCAAGAACTAGCGAAACCACTCTGACCCTTTTGCCCTCCTTCCTAAGCTCCTCCCCGGCCCTAGCCGCTATCTCAAGCTCCGAGCCCGTCCCCATCAGTATAACCTCGGCTTCTCCCCCTCATTCGAATTATCCGAAATTACGTAACCGCCCCTCCCCACGCCCTCCACCGACGTCCCGGGCAGCTGGGGCAGCTTCTGACGGGACAGGAAAGTATTGACGGCCGTCCGCGTTCTCGTACCGCAACCTTGTACGCGCCCGCCGTCTCGTTCCCGTCGGCGGGACGGAGCACCAAGATGTTGGGCATGGCCCGAAAGCTAGCAAGGTGCTCCACGGCTGGTGGGTGGGCCCATCTTCGCCCAGCCCGATGGAGTCGTGGGTCATGATGTAGACGACTCGGGCCTTGGAGAGGGCCGCGATGCGGATGGCGGCCCGCATGTAGTCAGTGAAGACGAAGTAGGTCGCGCAGAAAGGGACGAGCCCGTGGCTGTGTAGGGCTATACCGTTGCATATGGCCCCCATACCGTGCTCGCGGGCCCAAATTTTTAGGTTTCGGCCCGTCGGGTTTTCTTTCTGGAAGTCCGCCGAGGACTTTAGAAGGCCATGTTGGAGGCGTTAGGTCGCGCTACCGCCGACTAGGCCCGGGAGGACCATCGCGACTGCGTTAGGTTCTGGTGGGATAGGGTACGGGTTGATTTCTGGGCTCTCGGCGTGTACGTCTGTGTTTGGGCCAGAATGCAATTACTTAATTCATGTGACGTCACATATATAATATAATAATCGATCCTCGAGATACTATCGAATTGAATGAATTTATTATATACTCTTTTATTATCTTTGGGATAAACAGTAAAATTTTTGGTCTGTCATTAATTAAAAATAATAATATTAAAATTACAAAACTAATTTTTTATTTTATATTCCAATTTACCTCTCTATAGTTAGTAAATATTATATATTGTAGCACACGCAAAATACTAGTATATATTAAGCCCGAGTGAAGTTGCAAACCGTTATGCCAGTTTTTGGTGTGATTTGGTCTGTCAATTTAAAGGTAGTAAATTAAATATGGCGTAGAAAGTCACCGGAAGGGCCTTTTCCCAACCGAGGGGCAGTTCGCCCGTGATGATCGATTTAAGCTCGGCGGCTTCTTTGGGATATTCTTCTCGTACTCGGCGAACTTTGCGTTCCCACGCGGATTCCAATTCCGCTCCCTCGGATATGTGTATCCAATACCTTGTCGAGCGATAAATAACGAATAAGCCAAAGAAAAAAGCTTCTCATCATATTATGTAGTAGATATAAGATAATGCATCTCTTCCTTCTTCACGTCGTCGTGGACGTGGAATGTTTCATACCATCCGAGGTTCTGCCTCGTGGCTTCCGCTTCTTTCGGCCCCAATGCGTTTCCGTGCACGCCGTAAGTGTTCGCCTTGTTCGGCGAACCAAAGCCTATCGTCGTGGCAACCTACTCGAAGATATATGTAAAATCAATTAATCGATCGATCGTTCGCTAAATATAACTAACCAACTAACTAACCTTGATCAAGGTGGGCTTGTCCGTAACTGACTTAGCCACCTTAATAGCCTCGCGAATCTCGTCGTAACCGTCGTTGCCGTTCGCGACGTTTAGCACGTGCCAAACCCAAGGCTCGAAACGTTTCCCGACGTCCTCGTTGAAGGCCAAGTCCGTGTCGCCGTCGATCGTGATGTGATTATCATCGTACAGAGCGATCACTTCCCGAGCCCCCAGTGGGCCGCGAGTGAGCTCGCCTCGTTCGAATGCCTTCCATCTGACATCCGTCGCCCAAATCATGTACCTATTTTTCCGCGTATAAGAACAAAAAGTAAGTTTTTTTTCGAAAAAAGAATTCAAAGAGACGGTTTTGTTTAGTTTCGTCATTGGGCTTAACATCGGCCCACATAAGAGGAGAGCTGACCCACATAAGTTGACGGGGTTGCATCCTAAAACAAATAATGATAGGTGGAGTAGTTCGTCAACTTATAACCTACTCGATCTCTTCTCAATTACCCATGTGAGACACACTTATTAGGGTTTCTAATTCTAACAGTCCATACGTGTAATGTCGACGATCTCGAAATCGGCTTGTTGTATCTTGCGCCCAAGTGCTTCTCCGCGAGCGCCAACCCCACCGCGCTCCCCACGCCTTGCCCGAGCGGCCCTAAATCGATAAAAAACCTACTTACAATGCCCGAAAAAAACATAACGAAAGAAAAAAAAACAAACAAACCCGTCGTGACTTCAACGCCGGCGTCTCGAAATTCTCGGGGTGGGCCGCGTCTTGCTTCCCCATTGTCTTAAACCTTTCAAATCCTCCACCTATATGATGTAATACAGAAGCTCTCCCAATATATAGATCCAATTGTTACTTATAAAAGAAGAAATACATGATGTCCGAAATAAACCCTGAAGCAAACCTTGACGGAATCATATCCGGCCAAGTGAAGAAGGCCGTACAGCACATAGCGCCGTGGCCGGCGGATAATACGAACCTATCACGGTTGAACCAATAGGGATTCTTGGGTTGAACTTCATGAATTCGTCGACAAAACGTGACCCATCGGGGCACAACCCATGGGCATTCCGGGTGACCCGACTTGACATTCTCCACGGCGTCGATGGCTAAGAACCTTATAGTGTTGACGGATTTCACCACCAGCTCGGCGGCGGCGGCGGAGGGACGACGGCGTAGTCTTGGCCATTTTATTTTTCGCAGCTTTATGTGTAAAGAAATGGCGAACAGGGTTTTATACAACGAGAAACGGACCAACGGCTAACGAATTAAAACTAAATGGAAATTCAATTTTATTTTTTAGCCATTATTATTGCACGATGGGGACAGCGACACACGTGTCCAATTTTAATTGGGAACTGCGACATGTTTGGTTTTGGAGGGATGTTCAAATTGCATGGGAGGGAAGGGATCACTCAAAACGCTTTGTTTTACCAAGTGAATGAGATTACGTCCGTACCATAATGTTTATCTATCATGTATGAACCATAGAATTTGGGTAAGGTCTGCATTTTATCTATTTAATGTTTTACGAAATAATTGAGAGTGTGTGTGGGGTGAGTGATATTTGGACCACTTAGTGTTACTTTCGTGTGCGCGCCACTCAAGATTACGAATCTATCAATCTTTTTGTACGTTTAATGCATCGCAATTTCAATATGTGTGGTCTGTTTTTAATCTTGATTTCTTGATCAGTCTTCTTTGCTTTTATGCATTATAACTGAATAGATTGGAAATGCAAATGGGTCGTAACGTTACATTGATTAGTTGAAATTTGTGCCTCGTGTTTTGTATGGCGGGATTAAATATGAGTATGATTGATTTCGAATTTTCAATAGAGGTAAGGCACTAATTAATTTGTAGAAGCCACACTGGTAATTTAAATCTGAAGCACTCATATTGAAATTAGTATAATTATATCACATATATATAATATATATATATATATATAGCTAAAACGTATAGGTTGAAGAGTTGAATATTACGAAAATAATCACGTTAGTTTCTATTCTTGGCTTGGTAAGTGGGACAAGGAATATTCCATTTGGATCAAGACATAAGAAAGCCTGAACATTTTTGCAAAATTAAAGGATTGGTACCTTTAAAGGCGTTTAGAAGATGCATTCCAACATAAATAAATTAAAATTGTGATAATATCCTAACCATTTATCAATCCATATCGATTATCGCTTTTGCCTACTATGGAAAGAAATGGTTATATGATCAAAGTCTCATATCGGCCAGCAAGTTAGGGTCCTACATAAATAACTGTAAGAGCTAGCTCATCATCACTGACTCACAAAATCAAGTAGAGCGTGGCGGCAAAGCTGATGATGATGGTGACGACAAAGGCTGATTCATGTTCAAAACCTCCGCGAGCCAGCCTTGAAGATCGCCGCCACCACCACTAGAGGAGCTCCGCGACGCCGGAGGAGGTTGTCGCGGCGGCGAAAGCGGATGATGACGTGGATGTGGGGCCCACATGAGATGAAGGCTGACTGGCTCGACAAAGTGGAGAGGTCAAATGGTGATGTTGAAGCAGATGGTTGTACTGTTGGTAGGTCGTGTATGGTTAGGGTTGATGGGAAGTGATGAAGGGTCGCCGGAGGCTGTGGTGCCGCCGGCGGCGGCGGCTCCATGGTGGCGAGGTGGCCTTGGAGGTAGGAGAGTTCTGTTTGTAGGTTCACACCACTGTAAATAATTATGAAATGTCATTTTTTTAATAGTTTATCGAAAAAACCTAGCGATGACTATAAAGAAGGTATCGTACGAAAATCATTGTAATAATACCTATGTAGAGTATAAAACACAATAGTCATTAAATAAGTATAACATTCTTCCATCATAGTACAACTATTTGTCTTAAGATACTATTGCAACTTCTTAAAACCTGGCAAGTTGAAGTAATGGCCTACGGTACACAAACATAGCCGGCAGCTTCCTTATAGCAGCAAAGTTTTAAGGACTGATGCAAAGACTGATGCACAGAAATATATATATATATATATATATATAATATTTATATATATGTATCATAGGAGAACAGTATGTCATCATGGTTTAAATAGGTCAGAATGAGGTTCTTGTTTTCAGCAAAGCAAGTAACTGCTTCCTCATTACAATACATCATATGGTCCACACCTTCCGAAGACGAGCGCTGGCCATTCTAATGAAAGTTTATTTGTTTTTTATATATGTAGACTAATGTACTGAAGTGAACTATTCTTTTGAATTTGAATATAAACATGTAATATGACACTGAAGTCAAACTGGCTTTATCGTACAAATGTAGAGAGGAAGACATCAGATGCCAATTCATCTTCGTTAACAAAAAAAAATGTTCATCTTTCTTTTCTTATGTTAACGCGTGTTTGATCATACTTAACTGCATCAGATGGTTGTCGTTCCACCGTTTCAATCAATAGCTGAAACTATTCTTGCAGTGAGGAAGACTAGTATTTTTATCTAGCGTCAGAAAAACTAAAAGAGAAAGAAAATGGTGTGAGCTTTATTGTGATCATAGAACTAATTTCTACGGATGTAAAATGATTAAGCTCAAACATGAGAAGTTTATACTGGAAAAATAAAAAGGGAAGAAGAAGACATGAACAAGAAAGTTGCTTTCTGTAATAAAAAAAACTGGAAAAAATAAAAAGGGAAGAAGAAGACATGAACACGAAATTTTCCCAAAACTGTAAACATCTCAACAACAGTGAAATGGATAGATAATTAACTCACAATCTTGTCAACCATTTTGCAAGTAAATGAATCCCTACATATCTCAAGAATATATCACGAACGTACTTGTTGCTGCAAGGCGAAGATATGAGCCACGCATCCATAGACAGGATCTCTAAGCCTCGCCTGAGCTTCATAGCTGATAGTGACACTGCGTCGAGCCTCCTATGACTTGGAATATGCAGCAAAAGCTTCGACACATTGCTCGCACCAAACACCTTATGAACAGCAGCAAAGTGAGCACGCCTTGCTCTGCGTCGAAATAAGGCGCGAAAATGCACCCTAAGACGCATTTTCTCCTCAAGAACTTGCATGCCCGCACGGCCCACCACCGCCGCCGACGCCGCCTCCTCCTCCGCCGGAACTACTTCCTCCGCCGAGGTTCCCGGGCTATTGCTGGTCGGGATGATATTAGCACTCATAAAGAAATAACATGGAGAAGAAGTTATATGATCGTATGTTGACTGGGGTTTTCTTGGAAAAAGGCGTTTCTTTTGCTAGAGAGAGATTGAGTTTTGATGGTTTTGATGACCATGGGATTTAAATTGGGGATTATTTGGATTTAGGGTTTGGTGAAAAGCTGTGTTGTTTATGTTGTTTGGGGTCTTTACACATAAATACTCATTTGCATAAAAACTTGTAATTCAATATCCTGTCAATATTTTTTATATGTAGTTACCTAATAGAAAATTTTTTTGCACATAGAACCCGATCGGCCGCAAGTACACCATATAACACATTTTGATACATTATAGCAACGTATTTTGGTACGTGATACGTAGAGAAATTGATACGTCATATGTAACACAATAAGGTACCATATAGAAACTGTATAGGGTACCGTATAAATGCATGACGTGGTACGCAGTACACACATAAAAAGGTACGGCAAGACTAAGAAAATTGGTACAAACAGTAAAACGATACCTATTTGTAAATTTCTGACATAAGTACTGATTTGTAAATTTTTATTCAATTGGGTATTTTTCTATAGATGTCACTTGTTTTTATTTATTTATTTTTTTGTCTTGTGGAAATGAGGTGGGTTTTGAT
The DNA here is from genome assembly GCA_027422505.1 of Craterostigma plantagineum. Taxonomy (NCBI): domain Eukaryota; kingdom Viridiplantae; phylum Streptophyta; class Magnoliopsida; order Lamiales; family Linderniaceae; genus Craterostigma; species Craterostigma plantagineum. Next base: position 33,690 of record JAPQWV010003185.1, read on the forward strand.
AACGCTCAAGTGAATGCTTTGAAGCCACGCGATGAAGCAAAACCCCATATAAGTTCTCTTGCGTGAAGCAAACATGCGATAAGTCCACCTTGTAACTTATGAAATTTAACTTGTAATAACGTGTATATAAATGTGTATTGCATATATCTCGTGATTATCGTAACAAAAAACCGACCGATCATTGCACGGAAATGGATACGGTTCGAAAATGAGACGGGTCGGGTGCCCCTATGTGCATATATTTATTAGTTGCCTATAATTATATGATCTTAGCTTCCTATTAAAAGGGGAAAAAAGTGATCTTTTTCCATGAGTGGAAAAAGGGTTTTCTTTCGCGATTAAGTTAAGTATTTATCATTCACTAAATCCATTTTATAAGAGAGAAGAGCTTGATATACTAAGATACTAATTTTTTTTTATCCAAGAACATTATATATCGTCATGTATTGCAATTATGAACTCGACCGAAACTATTTCAATCAATCTTAGGGCGTGGTTGTCTTCACCTTAACTACTACTCCATTTAAGAGGCTGTATTTCATTTTATTACCACTTGGCGAATATAGAAAATGAAGTGCAAGAAAAGAAAAAAATACAGCGACTACGCAACTGCCGACTCTTTCCGTAATAAGTAGATTGTGTAGTCAAATTACCTTGTAAAGTACAGTATCATTTTATATTTTATTGTTATGTAATGTGAAATCTACATATTAAGCAACAATATCGATTACTCCTAAAGTATTTGAATTACTAATGATACTGACAGAATTAAATATATTATCATATATAGAACTTGGAAAACGACGCATAAACTTCAAGAAAATAAGCAAATAAACCGACCGCCACGTAGGACATCGATGACGTCACTCGTAACGGAAAGGGGACAATGGTTACCTAAGCAATTTAATACTATACAATGCAAGTGAATTGAAAGATATAGAAATCGTGTAGTAGTAATAGTAACAGTACGTAACGGCTGGGCTGACTATGTAAAAAGAAAAGAAGAAAGAAATATTTGAATAGTTAGAAAATATTAAATGTAGTCCTCGACAGATATTGCGCGCCGTCCGTTTTTTGTCTAAAGCGTGTGGTGTGAATAGGAAAATCGACGGCACGGTATTATTGTATGGCATTACTATTATTATTTACTATTGCGTTGCATAAATTTTTGGGTTCTCATATTTTAATAAGCGTTGACTGCAACGTTTCGCGTCCATAAAAATTTCAATATCTATTCTATTTATAAAGTTTGTGGGATGGATACAATTTGATCTATCTATTTATTTGCAATTTATTTTATTTAATTACTTTAATATTTTCCATGTTACATTAACATTTTTTATTTACTATACATACATTCCTAAACATCAGTGTTTCTGTTATATATTTAAAAATTTATTTCAGCTATTTGAATTAAAAAATTAAATATAAATTTAAAATAACGTACAATATAATTAAATTCGAAGTAGCATAGAGTATGCGAGAAGTACTAGTGAATTATAATGCTGCAAGTATGTAGAGTAAATAATGGATTCATGTCAATCTTATAGATTTTACACTCGTGTGGGCAAAACTACATAACCATAATTTAATTACCACCCTCCTCGGAATATTAATGGTAAGCTTACAATTGCAAAGTAATATCTATTCTATTATATTAATAGAGAGGGTTGAGTATAAACAGACATGTGGTCTGTCATTTAAGCTTTATAAAAATTAATTATAAATAAAAAATCACTACTACTTTTCTTACTATTTTTAGTTAATTTATTTTTAGTTCATTACTATTCTTCCTATATATTTACTTAGTTACTAGTTTAATTTAATTATTATTCTTCCTTTAACTTTGCAATAAATTTAAATTATAATTTTCATTAATATTCAAACTAAAATAAGTTTAATATAATATTGATATTATATAGCACACGCATTGAGCGTTCCAAAATTACTAGTATATATAATTCATTTGGAAATAATGATGTTCATGGCAGCAGCTTATATAATTCATATGTTGGCGTATGTGGGATAATTGCAATTTTCGTCCCCGGGTTACCCCCAAAACCACTTTTGGTCCCCCGAAAACACCGTCATCACTGTTAGTCCCCCAGTTATCGTCCGTTATCAATAATCGTCCTCCCGTCAGTTGACCGTCAAAACTGACGGATTGACCGCTAACACCGTTAAAACGTCTTAGCGACGGATTTTAGCGACGGAATTTCCGTCGCTAAATCAGAAAAATTAGAAAAATTAAATAAATAGAGATTAGCGACGGAATTTCCGTCGCTGAATAGGAAAAAAATACGTATTAGCGACGGAATTTTCCGTCGCTAAAAGCGAAAAAATAAAAAAAAAAATTTTAAATAAAGTTTAGCGACGAATTTCCGTCGCTAAAGGGAAATTTTTTTAAAAAAATACTAAATAAATAAGTTTAAAGCAGAATTCGCCGCTACAAAGAACAAAATAAAAAAATAATACAGTGACGGAAATAAATATAGAGACGAAAAATTTTGTAAAAAAAAATAAATACAGTTGATCGGTGATTTAGGATTTTCAGTATATGACATCCTAATCCTAGCGGCGATCATCTTGTCATATACTGAAAATCCTAAATCACCGATCAACTGTATTATGTTTTTTACAAAAAATTTCGTCTCTATATTTATTTCCGTCACTGTTTTATTCTTTTTATTTTTGTTCTTTAGCGGCGAATTCTGCTTTAAACTGTATTTTATTTATTTTGTTTTTTTTTTTTTAAATTTCCGCTTTAGCGACGGAAATTCCGTCGCTAAACTTTATTTAAAATTTATTTTTTTTTCGCTTTTAAGCGACGGAAATTCCGTCGCTGATACGTAATTTTTTTTTTTCCTATTCAGCGACGGAAATTCCGTCGCTAATCTCTATTTATTTAATTTTTCTAATTTTTCTGATTTGCGACGGAAATTCCGTCGCTAAAATCCGTCGCTAAGTCGTTTTAACGGTGTTAGCCGGTCATCCGTCAGTTTTTGACGGTCAACTGACGGGAAGGACGATTATTGATTAACTGACGATAACTGGGGGACTAACAGTGATGACGTGTGTTTTCGGCGGACCAAAAGTGGTTTTGGGGTATAACCCGGGACGAAAATTGCAATTATCCTTGCGTATTGTTCAACAAAATTTAAAGTTTGATTAGCTACTAATTCACATCCGAGACTCTGATTCTGTTGACTTCGTATTAATCTTTCAACCTTAGCAATTAGCACTATACAATATATAAATCTTTTTTCTCTATACTACTATTTTTACTAGGGGTGTAAACGAGCCAGCCAGCCCGAACATGGCCCAGCTCGAGCTCGGCTCGATAAAATATATGGTAGGCTCGAGCTCGGCTCGAGCTCGGTCGAGCTTAAAAATTCGAGGCTCGAGCTCGGCTCGATGAGTTATCGAGCTGTTCGAGCTCGACTCGATAAGGCTCGAATTACATCAAACAAAATAATTCGAAATGCTCGATCTAAGCTCGAATCAATCATTTTTACTCGATTATCTCCTAATTTTTTGAATAAATAATACATAACACAAAAATACACATCAGAGCTTCCATAGAAACTCAAACTCCATCCTCATCGCCTTGTTAGAAGCTCGAGCATCGCCTTCACATGTCGCTAAGTATCACCATATTCTCCTCGCCATACTCAATAGCCCTTCACCCAATCACAATCTCAAGAATCAAAACCCCAAAACCATAGACATCGCACTTCTCATTTTACCCGCAGACTCTGACAAGCCATTTCGGGGGCAACATAGCCCGGTGCCGTCCTGAAACCTGCCGTCGCTCAGGTTCTTGTCGGCGCCCTTATTCACAACCTCGTCAGCCCAAAGTCGCAGATCTTCGCATTGAGCTCACTATCCAAGAGAACATTGCTGGGCTTTATTCCATAGTGCACAATCGGCGGCTAATCAACAAGAGTAGAGAGATGAAGAAGCCAGAGCTCAAGCTGCGAATGGATGGAAGATTAACAGTAAAAACTTAAAAAGATGAGCAATACTGTTAAGGGAGATGAGATTTTTTTTGCAAAGAGAAAAGTGAGGCGGCTAGGGTTTTTGCAAAGAGAAAAGTGATGTAATGGGCTTTTTATTTAATAGCGTATTTGGAGGTTGAGTAATAATATTGTATAATAAAAAATAAATAACTACGGGCTCGATAAGGCTCGACGAGCTATCGAGCCCATATTATTTGGCTCGAGCTCGGCTCGAGTAGTTATCAAGCCGGCTCGAGCTCGGCTCGAGCTCGATTTGACCGAGCTCGACCGAGCTTGACCGAGCTGCTCGCGAGCAGCTCGGTTCGTTTACACCCCTAATTTTACCAATGATATGGCTAGCTCGTGAAATTAAAGCATTTATGTTGATTAATGGGCTACTGACATTTAACGTAATTGGGCCTTAAGCTGTGTGTATGGGTCAACCGTGTTTGGGCTCGAGCCCAAAAGAGGACCGAACTTGGCTCGTTTGTTTAATGTTTACGGCCCGAATAGTTTTTCCACACAATATAAGTAAATTTTCGCACAAGCTCATGCTGCGAATTAGTTAAAGATAAACAATAAAGTTTCAAGTTATCTTCATTTACCTTCGCGAAGAACCGCATATATTCAATACATTAAATGTAGTACAGACTGAGCAAATACCAAGTTATTAACATTTTATACATACGCATATTAATTAATGAACAATTTTGGAGCTTTCAATTATTAGGACAATATAAGACCGATAATCTTCTCGAAGTACATGAATGTTTTCTGAGTTTCTCCAAGGCAACGTTCCTTTTCCTCTTTTGTCCAGCCCTGTGCGCATTAAGAGGCGTAAAAAAATCATATATTTCAAAACATAAACTGCAGATCTTAAAGTAGTTATAAGTAGTTGCAAGAAATTTTAAAAAGAAAAAATTCCACACTCAGCATTTTATTAATCTTATCCTTAGCATTCCTCAGTAACTTGGACACGTCATCGTCCCATTCGTAGAACTCCAGCTTCTTACCGTCGAGGATCTTTTTTGCAGCCTTGAGAAAGAAAATCATATAATCAAACATGTAATCATTTCCCTGCATTATTATTAACTTATGTGTTACATAATAAGTTAATAAAATGTCTCAAAATTACCATCGTCCCGATGAGTCTTCCCCCAGCAGTATGTCCAAAATACATGTTGTAAAAATGACAGATAAAGCTTGAGGTCTTTCTCAGACAAACTCTTCAAAGTACTCAACGTAGCTAACTCCATGAGAGGATGGTTCATATCACTTGAACTTATTTTCTTTCGTCGTCAACCATTTCAAATCCTTTGCAAGCCTTTCTGATCTCTCTAGCCCAGTGTTTCTCAGCTCTACATCTGCTTATTACACACACACACACACAAGTGTAATGGGTTTAACTAACAAAGACGAGTAAGGAAAAAAAATAGGGTTTTTAGTCTATATTACTTAATGATCATAAAGAACTTACAGCAAGGAAACGCAGCTTTGGAGACAATCTTCTCAAGAGTATCAAAACGAGCTTATTAACACCAAGAAGTTGACGTAGCCTTCAATGGTTGGTTTCCATGAAGACATTGGTGGAAGCTTAGCATTCTCTCTTTGCCTTCTTTAGATTGGTCCCTTGTGTGAAGTTTCATGGCCACCATTCTCATTTCATCTACGAGCTCATTTTATCATTAGTTTGCTTCATCGATGAATCCATTATCTGTTTTGTGTTTGTGTTTGTGTTTGTGTTTATGTGTGTGTAGTGAATAGAGGTTCGGCGAGTTTGATGTATTATATAGAAAATTAAATTAGGGGTGGTATCAATCTATCATGTTATTATTATTATTATTATTTTTTGATCGTTCAATCTATCATGTTATGTAATTTATTTTTAATTACGGTGGAAAACGTGGAGGATAATTTAATACGAAGGGCATTTGGCTATATTCATTAGGTAAAGGTGTGAATGTATAGTTTTTATTTTTCTTTTATGGTGTATCTACATTTAAATACCCAGCAGAATAAACAAATTGCTGAATAATAGCCATAAAAGAAAATATTTTTTTCTGAAAGGGGACTGATTTGAATTTTTTTTTTGGCTTGGAAGGTACAAATTCATTACGTATTCGTGGATAATTTCTTACTCCATTTATTTCGGGGGAGGATAATTTAATATTCAAGTGGGCGTTATAAAAAATGCATGTAGCGCGCCGATGAAGACGAAGCGTTACGTATAACCACTCAATTATTGCAGTTTGTCGAATTATATTTCTTGTCTTACCGAACATGTATGCTTTAAAAATTCGAAGTCGTTCGATTCGATTAATCTCTATGCCCTTAATATCAAACAAAATCCGAAGTCGATCGATTATCTGTATGTATTTAGCGAAGAAAGGGTTGGAATTGTCAGAAAATGGTCTTCCATAAAACCACTTGCTCACCTATTGCAAGGAATGGGACACCGCCCAAGACCACTGCCCAAGGATGGGCTTTAACATACTATATATATAATAATATTATGTATAGTTATTAGAGGGAATTGGGAAAGCTTGCATATATAAAGGCAGCGAGGGAAGCTAATGAAAAGCGAGCAAACAGTAGAGAGCAAAAGTGAGAAAGAGAGGAAATAGTGAGGTTAAAAAAAAAAATAAGAGGGTTTGTAGGGGTGTTCAAAAGTCGGGTTAACCGAATTACCAAACCGAAAACCGAAAGTTCGTATGAATCGGTTCTTAAAAATAGAAAACCGAAAATTTCTGTTTTTTCGGTTCGGTAATTCGTTAACCGAATAAAATTGAAAAAATCGAAAACTAATAATTAATATATATATATGAAATAAATTAATTAATATATATTTAATTCGTTTTTGGTATTAAAATATTATGTTTTACCCAACTTAATTTTTTTTATTTTTTTTTTCGTCGGTAATGGAAGAAAACCGAAAAATTAATTGTACAGAAAAAAATTATTAGTTTTATTTAACAAACGTGTGTGTTGGAGTTTTTCTTTTCGTCTTAATTCTAGCACCAAATAGTTTCGACGTACGTGGATTTCCTAATGCCTATCGTAGGATAAAAGTATCCAACAATGAAGGATTATCTTGATTAACGATGAGAGGTTGAGCAAATATATATATATATATATATATATAATATATAATATTATATATATATATATATATAGGATTGTCTTGTCTAACTACAAAATTTTTGTAAGGTTACATGGAATGGAGTTTGTGTGCATTGACATGCTGATGTTGCGATATGTATGGGTTATTATTAGGGATGACAATGGGCGGGGCGGGGGGGGATCTAATCCCCGTCCCCCGATGCATTCGGGGACGAATCGTCCCGTCTCCGTCCACGGGGATCCCGCGGGATTTTCCGCCCCTTAATTTTTTTTTAGAAAAAGTAATATTTTTAATATAATATATAAATTTGAATATATTTTCGTTATAAATATTAAATAAATTACAATTTTATATACTATTTGTATTTATTTAATATTATTTAATCTATATTTGATATTATTTTATTATTATTTAAATTATAGTTTAATATTTCGGGGACGAGCGGGAACGGGCGGGGATCCCCACGGGAAAAAATCATTCCCATCCCCGCCCTGCGGGGATAAAATCTAGGGGATTCCCCACCCCGTTCGGGGCAGATCCCGCGGGGACGGGGAATCCCCGCCCCCTCTTGCAACCCTAGTTATTATGTCCTTGTTAAATAAATTTTAATTCAACGAAATCTAAAAATGTTTTACTATATGCAATAATGCACATTTTAATTACAGCAATCTGAATCATATGCACAATTTAGGACAGAATGAGACCGAGGATCTTCTCAGAAAACGAGAACGACTTCTCAGTTTCTTCAAGACATCTATCTTTCTCCTCTCTCGTCCACCTCTGCAACAATCAGCATTCAACAAAAGAAAATAAAAAAAAAAAATCCATAGCAGTAAAAAAAAAATCAAACTCATACCCACCTCAGCAATCATGTCAATCTTATCTCTTAGATTCCTCAACAGCTGTGCCACGTCGCATCCCACTTGTAGAACTCCATTTTCTTACTGTCAAGAATCTTCTTGGCAACCTTAGATATCGATCAAAACATATATATGATCATTTCCCTGCCCAATTAATTCACTTGAATCCACAACTATAATATAATATATTATAGTATATGTTATTACTACCTTTGTGCCTATATTCTCCCACCAGCAGTGTGTGCGAAGTATACGTTGTAAAATGGCAGAGAAACGCCTGAGGATCTTTCTCAGATACCTCTTCAAGGTAATGAGCATAGCTTATCCGTAAGAAGATGGCTCACAACTATGTCCCATACTATATTCGAACCACTTCAAATCTCTTGCAAGACTCTCCGATCTCTCCAGCCCGGTGTTCCTCAGCTCAACATCTGCAAGAAAAGGAAACAAAAAAGACACGCATACATGTGGTGTCTTGTGTTTTTCTGGGAGGCTCTATAAGTCACGAATAACTTACAGCAAGAAAACGCAGCTTTAGACACAATCTTCTCAAGGCAATCGAAGACTAGCTTACTGTCGGCCAAGAATCTGACGTAGCCCTCGATTGATGGGTCCCACTTGGACATCGGCGGGGTTTGGCCGTTCTCTCTCTCTCGCCTTCCTTCGCTTGATCCTTTGTGTGAAGTTTCATGGATGCCTTTCTTAGTTCATCTACGAATCCTTTGTTTGCTTCTCCATATTATAATTACGATCTTTTGTTAAATTTCGAGGATCAATTGCTTCACCTATCTATTTACATATATTTGGGATTATATCATTGTAAGAATTGAGATATTGTAGCGTGCACGGCGTAGTATTATGTAAGAAAGGTTAAGCTATAGTATCGTTACTATGCGTAGAGGATAATTTTTAATACGAAAAATTATAAAATTAGGTCACTAAGTATACATGTTTTTGTTTTTGTGTCACTATCTTGATAATTGCAAAAGTAGTCACTAACTTTTCATGTGAAACAATTTTGGATCATGTTTTCAATTTTAGTTCACTAAGTTTACATTTTTTTTTTTATTTTGGGTCACTATGTTTATAACGTTAGTACCAAGTGACCAAAATTGAGAAAATGTAACTTAGTGACCCAAAATCAAAAAATATATTCTTAGTGACCTAAAATTGAAACATGACCCATAATTGTTTCATGAAAATTAGTGACCTACTTTTACGATTACCAAACATAGTGACCAAAAAACAAAACATGTATACTTAGTGACCTAATTTATAATTTCCCCTTTTAAATACAAGGGGGAGTTAGAGAAAAAATGCCAATGCGTGCCTATGAGACGAAGAAGCGTTACGTACCACTGCACTATTTTTAAAGTGTCGAGGTTATCTATAAAACGCAATTATTGTAGAGCGACGTACGTTGAATTACAATACATATTATGTGGAATTTTGTGTTTTTCTCGTTGTCTTACGGAACATATTCGCTTCACTGGTCTTTTAAAAATCCAAAGCCGTTATACCCAAGTCGTTTTATTCAAAATTTACAATTTGAGTAAATGTCGAAAGAGTCTATATATATCTTATGAAAAAATTAATGAAAACCCTTTTCCTTGCAGCTTCGAATTGCTCCACCAAGCATTTCCTCTAACCATAATACTCGTACTTGAACCCAGCTTCTAACAGCTTCCTTGTTGATAGCCCAGATATTCTAACACTTTTATTTCCTTCCATGACCTGCGTTACATCAAAATATAAAATAAACCCATGATCCTAATATAATTCAATTCCCACATAAAAATAAAATACTAAACTTATATATATAATATATATATATATATAATATATTATATATATATATACATACTCTGGCCCTGGCAAGTTATACTCGGGATACTTTGTAGCTATGAAGCTATGAATCCCATCTATCGTAACATCAATGGCAGAGCAAATGTATCGTCCCTTCGCATTCGATTCCTCGAAGAGAAACACGTGGGCCCTCGCCACGTCATCGACGTGCACGAACCCAGCGCTCATCAAGTACTTATAGCTTCCTTCCTCGCCGAAGATCAAAGCCAGCGAAGTTCGAACAGAGTTGGGACACTTGGAGCCCAAGAAGGGCCCCACGATCCAAGAGGGACCACCGTTAGGACTTCCAAGGCTCGATTTTTCTCGCCGAAATCCAAGGCGAGCCTCTCGGCTAAGGTCTTGGCCACCACGTAGGACGTGCCGTCGAGCCCTAAGCCGTTCAAGAATTCGAGGTCGGTCCAAGAATCTTCGTCGAAGGGGCTTACTACCTTCCACCGTATTAGGGTTGAAGACTACTGTGGAGGCGCTGGAAGTGTATATGATTTCTTGACGGTTTTTGAGTCGAGGGATATCTGGAGAATAGCTGAGAGGGAACTGAGTACTTGTTCTTCGTTTGCGCCGCCGCGCCCCATTCCATGGGGTGGGCGAGGTGGAAAACGCCGATGCAGCCTTTGATCGGTGCGACGAAGCTGCTTGATCGTTGAGATCTGCGGTGAAGATGCTTAATCTCTGTGATCCGAATGGGATTGGTTAGGTGGCTTGTGTTGTTTTTGTTTTCTGAACCTGTGCTTGGCAATTTCACAACACCTTGTCGTCATCCGTTGGATTTGATTTTATCATCGATCATCGAACAATTAACGTATCGATTCGTCATTGTACTAACCTGAATTTGTTCTTACAGTCGCGTTGACAGTGTAACCACGCTGAAGGAGCCTCGTAATAAGCCATGATGCTAGAATCCTGTTCCTCCAGTTACACACACTAGTTTGTTGTTTCCATCTCTCTC
>JAPQWV010003186.1:0-44473 GCA_027422505.1 Craterostigma plantagineum
AGGGAAGTCGAGCCCGAGAAGGAAAAGGTGACGGAGATCCAGCGACCACCGGTGAAGCCATACCAGCCGAAGATCCCGTATCCGGCTCGACTGAAAAAGGACAAGAACGAGGCGCAGTTTGGAAATTTATGGATATGTGTAAGGAATTGCATATTAACTTACCTTTTGTTGAAGCCATTACGCAGATGCCCAGCTTCGCCAAGTTCTTGAAGGACTTGCTGACGAACAGAAGGAAGCTCGAAACACGTCTTCACCGTCTGCCTACGAGGAGAGTGCTCGGCGATTCTCCAAAGCAAGATTCCTAAGAAGCTGAAGGATCCAGGGAGTTTTACTATTCCTGCCTATAGGAGATTTAGTAATTGAGCGTGCGTTAGCCGATCTAGGCGCTAGTATTAATCTCATGCCATATTCCATGTTTAAGCGTTTAGGTCTAGGCGAACCACGACCCACTAGGATGAGCCTCCATTTAGCGGATAGGTCGTTAAAGTACCCTCGAGGTGTTATCGAGGATGTCTTAGTTAAAAGTTGATAAGTTTGTGACTCCCGCAGATTTCGTTATTCTAGATATGGAGGAAGATGAAAATGTCCCCTTGATTTTAGGTAGACCATTCCTAGCCACGGGGAAACCATGATAGACGTTAGGAACGGGACGCTAACCTTGACGGTAGACGGGGAAAAGGTTACCTTTGATATGGCCGACTCAATGAAAAAGAGTAGCGAGCAGGACGATAAGTGTTATTTCTTAGACGTATTTGAGCATGACTTTCTCTTTTCCGTGCAAGGTCTATCACAGGTTGGCGATCCGGACATACACACGCTTATGGCCATCGACGAGTGTGGGGAGGAAGCCGACGAGCTATTATAGCCATCGATGAGAGCAGCGAAGAGGACAAGGAAAAGAGCTCGGTCGAGGAGCCACCGGTCCTGGAATTGAAGCCGCTGCCCCGACCACCCGAGTACGCATTTTTGAGAAACAATGGAGGGCTGCCGGTCATCATCTCGTCAAACCTGACGACGGACAGAAGGGCCAGCTTTTAGACGTTATTGAAGGCGCACAAGAAGGCCTTGGCGTGGAAGATATCCGACATAAGGGGTATCAATCCGAGCTACTGCACGCACAAGATCCTCATGGAGGACGACTTCAAGCCGGTCGCTCAACGCCAAAGACGGCTCAATCCCAACATGAAGGACGTTGTCAAAAGGAAGTGATCAAGCTGCTAGACGCGGGGATGATCTATCCCATTTCAGACAGCGCATGGGTCAGCCGGGTCCAAGTGGTCCCAAAGAAATGAGGCATGACGGTCGTCACCAACGACAAGAACGAAACTGATCCCGACGAGGACCGTGACCGGATGGCGCGTCTGCATCGACTATAGGAGAAGTGAACGATGCGACGAGAAAAGACCACTTTCCCTTACAATTATTGATCAAATGTTGGAAAAGCTAGCGGGTCACTCATTTTATTGTTTCCTTGATGGTTTGTCAGGATATTTACAGATCCCCATAGCACCCGAGGACCAAGAAAAGACGACGTTCACTTGCCCGCTCGGGAAATTGCGTACCGAAGGATGCCATTCGGACTTTGCAACGCCCCATCCACCTTCCAGCGATGCATGATGGCCATATTCGACGAACTGGTAGGTGAGGTGATGGAGGTATTTATGGACGATTTTTCTTTTCGGGTCGTCATTTGATGCATGTTTGTCAAACTAAAGCTCGTACTCGCACGATGCGAGGAAACGAACTTGGCACTTAATTGGGAAAAGTGCCACTTCATGGTTCGGGAGGGTATAGTTCTCGGTCACAAGATTTCCTCTAAAGGAATCGAAGTTGACCGAGCTAAGTTAGAGACGATAGAAAAATTGCCCGTCCCCTCGAACGTGAGGTCGATTAGAAGCTTTCTAGGACATGCAGGATTTTATCGTAGGTTTATCAAAGATTTCTCTAAGATCGCACGTCCTATGTCTAGATTATTAGAAAAAGATGCTCGTTTGATTTCAATGATGAATGCCTGCATGCTTTCAATTTACTTAAGGAGCGATTAGTCACGCGGCACCTATTATGGTCGCCCCCGACTGGGGGCTGCCCTTTGAACTAATGTGCGATGCTAGTGACTATGCAGTTGGGGCCGTGCTAGGGCAGCGCAAGGACAACCATTTCAGGCCGATCTACTATGCGAGTAAGACGTTAGACGCAGCCCAGGCCAATTACACGACCACCGAAAAGGAGCTGTTGGCCGTCGTGTTTGCTTTCGACAAGTTCAGGTCATATCTGATCCTTTCCAAAGTTATCGTTTTTACTGACCACTCTGCTCTTAAGTACTTGTTAGCAAAGCCCGACGCCAAGCCACGACTAATTCGGTGGATCCTGCTACTGCAAGAGTTCGACATAGAGATCCGCGACAAGAAGGGACGGAGAACTAGCGGCGGACCACCTCTCTCGATTAGAGGAGTCCGAGATATATCGTAAGGACGAAAGGGCGATACACGATCGGTTTCCAGACGAGCACCTCTACGCGATACACGTGGTAAGTGATTGACACCCCTTGGTTTGCAGATTATGCTAACTATCTTGTTGCAAGGGTCCTACCAAAGGAGTACACAAGTCAGCAAAAGAAGAAATTCTTTTCTGAGTTGAGGTACTACTTTTGGGAAGACCCGTACCTTTTCAGGCGGTGTGCAGACCAGGTGATACGGCGATGCGTTGCTGCTCCAGAAATCTACACAGATCCTTAGGCATTGCCACAATGGGCCGACCGGAGGGCACTACGCAGCAAACAGGACCGCTCAGAAGGTGTTGGAGAGTGGGTCTACTGGCCCACGATCTTCAAGGACGCCCAAAGGTACGTTGACACTTGTGATCAGTGTCAGCGCGCAGGTAATCTCTCTAAACGCGACGAAATGCCTCAGAATTTTATTTTGGTATGCGAGATCTTTGATGTATGGGGTATAGATTTTATGGGTCCATTCCTAGCTCATACAATAATAAGTACATCCTAGTTGACGTCGATTATGTGTCTAAGTGGGCCGAGGCGCAAGCCTTACCCACAAACGACGCTAGGGTAGTCGTTAGGTTTTGCGAGCGTTATTTTCACGTTTCGGGGCACCCAGATGCATATTAGTGATAGAGGCACTCACTTTTGTAACACCCAGTTTGCACGCACTTTAGAACGTTACGGTGTTAGACATAGCCTATCCACCCGTACCATCCCCAAGCTAGTGGTCAAGTTGAAGTGGTGATCGCGAGTTGAAACGCATTTTAGAGAAAACCATAGAGGGGAACCGTAGGACGTGGGCGAATAAAGTGCATGATGCACTTGGGCATATAGGACCGCATATAAGACCCCCATAGGTACTACGCCATATAGATTAGTCTATGGAAAAGCATGCCATCTTCCCGTAGAATTAGAGCATAAGGCATATTGGGCCATCAAGTCCTTGGATCTTGATTTGTGGAATGCCGGCGGAAAGCGGCAACTCCAAATCAACGAGCTAGACGAGTGGCGGCTGTCGGCTTACGATAACGCCCGTATATATAAGGAACGCTCAAAGGCCTATCACGATAAGAAAATTAGGCAAAGGCGAGAGTTTCAGGAAGGGGAACCAAGTCCTTCTTTTTAACTCTCGACTTAGGCTTTTCCTGGCAAGCTTAGGTCACGCTGGTCAGGACCGTTCACTGTTACACGTGTTTTCCCTTATGGTACTGTTGAGATTTCAGGTATGGAGCAGGGAACTTTTAAGGTGAACGGCCATAGGTTGAAGCACTATCTCGCAGGCGAGGAAGACGGGACCGAGAAGGAAGTGCTGTACCTGGACTTCCAAACTTGAGCGAACAACGAGACGTCCGGCTAAAGACGGTAAAGTAAGCGCTTTTGGGAGGCAACCCAGGTATTTTTATTTTTATGTCTTAGGATAGGTAATAAAAAAATATAAAAAAAGGGTCGGTCACGGCCAGACGCATTAGGCGTCACGGCCATGACACGCATCATATGCACACTGCCAAAAGTCACGGCCAGAGGCTTAAGCCATCACGGCCGTGACCAAGCGGGAGCTCTCACCAAGCCTTCTGCCCAATGTCACGGCCAAACGCTTAAGCGTCACGGCCGTGACCTAGCCCAGACACGAAGAGGCACACACTGCCTACTGTCACGGCCAACGGCTTAAGCCGTCACGGCCGTGACGCCTATAAAAAAAAAAAAAAAAAATTCGCCCGATCCTGTCACGGCTCGAGACATACAGGTCACGGCCGTGACGTTTAGCAGAAGAGACGGCACTGCCGCGTGTCACGGCCAAGACCTATATAGGTCACGGCCGTGACCTCTGCGATTTTAGGTTAAAAACACCTTATTTTTTTTCTTCTCCCTATTCTCTCCTCTCCTCCCTCTCTCTCGCGACCCTTCCTCTCCCACCACCCAAAAGTCGACCAACTCCGGCGCCATCACCACCTAACCTCGCCGCCGCCTCTCCAACTCCGGCGACACCCAAACAAACTTTCAATTCGTTAATTAAATCGACAAGGTATGATCCATCCTTTACCCTAATTGATTTCGAATTTTGGGGATACTGTTAAAATTGCTCTTCTTTGGATATGAACATGTTTTTCTTGATTAATACATGCTATAATTACTATGGACATGTTAACTCAGAATTTGCTTTTGAATACGATTTTTCAAAATCTGACGAAGAACCCTAAGTTGTCAAATTGGGGATTTGCGAAATCAATTCTGATTTTGTGTGCTCTTGTTCTCTTATGGGTAGATATACATGCTAGGAGCTCTTTGACTATGCTTAATTACGCGAATTCGATGTTAAATTTCGAAATTCTTACGAAGAATCCTAATTTAGTTCAATTTAGGGGTCTCGAATTTTTATCTAATTGGGTGTTCTTCTTGCTCATTATGATAATTACATGCTAAAGAAACGTGGGTATGCATAATGTGTTGATTGGTGCATGAATCGGGGTTTGATATGTTTAACCCAACTGCCCAACGTGTTCGTCGAAATGCGCCTTTGAGCTTTTCAAGAATCTTTGAATAGTACATGATCTTACTGCTGTTTTTGGTCGAGTCGAGCTGTCTTCGTACCATTATTTTTTTTAGCTCACATCGTTTATTTCAGGTACCATGGGTAAAAGTCGACCATCGACCTCACGTAACCCCGCCCGGCCCCGCCCTCTCGCTCAAGTCGACGCGGGCCCCGCCGACTATGCTCGAAGCCATGGGTCAATTCACGGACGAAGCTCAAACAGCCCGCTACAACAAGCTAAAGGGCATGGATTTCATCGCCATGGACCAGATCGACCACGAGACACTGGCGAAGTACCACATCGACCAGCAGGTCGCCCATTACCTATCGACCAGTGGTTGGAACACGTTCCTGGCGATCGACGAACCGGCGTACAAGGAACTCACCCTGGAGTTCCTGCCACGTTCTCCTACGACGAATACGGCGACCACTTAATCCGGTTCCGGGTGTTCAACGAGGAGCAGATAGTAAGAGCCGAACGTCTGTGCTATGCACTTGGAGTCCCCGAACCCCACATCGGCCCTTCGCGACATTCTTCGATACACCGAGTGGACGATAGGGGTGCTGGGCTGAAATCGCTCGACCTGGCGAGCCGGCATACAGCGCGAAGAAATCGAAGGCCTCTGCGCTACGAAGCCCGGGACTGCGCTATATTCACCGCCTCCTGACGACCTCGCTTACGCGAGGGGTGACTCGCACGGGCAGTCACCCTCCGCGACCTGTATTACCTGACCCAGCTGCAGCGAGGCGAACGGATAAATCTAGGAATGGCGGTGGCCCACGCTTTCAGTGCTCAGGCGGAAGCACGGCCCCACGGCAAGATCGCCGTAGGCCCACTCATCACCAAGGTGATCAAGGGCTTACGCTACTGGCCAGCGAATGCGCCCGACATGGAGATAGTCGGAGGGCGCCACCCCGTGAACGAGGAGATGCTCGTAAAGATGAAGATGCTGGTGAAGGCGCCTACCTGGACCCGCTCCAACAAGGTATACATCTGGCACGGGATGTACCATGGCCAGACGGACCACGTACCCGTCCCCGACGACCAGCTCTACCTCGAGGGCCCCCACCAATGGAGACGGACACGACAGCCACCGGGCCCTCCTACTCCTCCGGTTACCACCACGGCGAGTCATCCAGCGTCGCTACCTACGCGTCGGCAGCGGACCTCGAAGCGCTGCGACAGGACGTGCAAGAGACTCGGCGCCGACAGGAGGAGTACGAGCGAAGGAACGAGGAAGCCCACCGCCAGTACAGGGAGGAGCTGGACCGCTACAACGAGGCCCTGCGAGCCATGGACCAGGCGCTCGAGCTGTCCAGGCGATCGATAGACCTCCTTCGCCCGAGGCAACGCTCCCACCGCCGCCACCACCAGCACCTTAGGAATTTCTTCTTTTAACTTTCTTTGGACATTTCATTTGGTCGAGTAGTCGCGTGTGTTTTACCTCTTAGCGCTTATAACTATGTTTATAGTTAATCTATGACTACTCTATTTTATGTCTATCTATCTCTCTAGCTAGCGCACGGAAATGCATAACGGATAACAACACGACCGTCACGCGCTAAAATGACTACCTCACGAGCACGTCCTTTATTCGTCAGGGGAGTCACGCTTTTTAAACTCTTTTTCCCTTCCTTTTATTTTTTTTACGTTGAGGACAACGTCAGGTTTAAGTGGGGGGAGGGGAATCTAGTAGAAACTTGCATGAAATTTTAAAATTTTTTGACGTGTCCGTGTCTGTTTGAGTTCGTTGGAAAGGCATGAATTACTGAATCAGGCATGATTGTTTGCGCTTATCTCGAGTTGGTCTGCATTCTATGAAAATTCGTGAGCAATTAGGATATGCATGACTGATTGAATCTTGTCTGCCTGATTAGATATAGCACTGTTTTGAGAGATCCGTACACAACCCTGTTTCGTGCGAGAGCTTTGAGCCGGACGAGCTTATGCTCATTTTTCTTGGTTGTGTGACGTGCCTAGTCTATATCTCTCTAGAACTTGCCTGTCTGATGCGTGTTGAAACTATTTGGGTGCGTTAGTGTGTGAAAATGATGAGGCAATAGAAATTAAGTCCAGGGCCAAATCTCCCTTACCCCATATGTATGAAATAACCCTGATCCAAATAAGCCTCCAGAGAGTATGTGAACCCCAGTTGATTAGAAGAGGGCAGAAGTCGAACGTGAGAGTTACTATTTCCGTGTATGATTTGATGTTCTTCTCTGCTATCCATGAAATGACTCGTCCCTTACTTGACCGTTTTCTGAAATGACCCGATCCCTTGCATAAGCCTGCCCATAACCTTTGGCAAGATATAGGTTTCGGTAATAAGTATCCCTAGGTACACGGCATTCGTTGTGACGATGTATTCTTTGCGACAAAAGCCGAACCTTGATGTTTTTAGGAAATAAGGGCAGTGCACAAAAGTAGAGCGTAACTGAGGTGAGAGGGCAGAAAATGAAAGGGAACTGAGTTGAGAGGGTCGAGCAGAAAAGTCTAGGATTTGGAGCGAGAACGTCGAGTCTTACGTTGGGGCGAAGTGACTGTCTGTTTGATCATGCTATATTCTTTGATAATTTTCGATCATGTGTCCTAGCTCTAAGATTAAGTGTTCATTATCTATGCTTGCCATTTCATGATTATTCGACCATTTCCCCAAAAAGACCCTCAGATTTATACTTGCCTTTGAATAGTAGAAATGCAATAACTTGCAAGTTTATGGTAGGGGTTGGACTGGTGCACGAATTGAGCGACTCATCATATACTAGCCTATACACTTGAGTGAATTGAGTGAATCCTTGTGAGGTATGAGTCTCGATTAGCAGTGCGAAGGAAATTCAGGTCGACGAGTGCAAGTCATTAGTGTAATGTCCGTGATTGTTTGCTTGATTCCTTTTGTGCTTCTAGCCTTGATGATAAATTGGGAACAATCGTGCCGTTTATCCTAGTTTGATGCCTTACCTGATTTTTAATTTACTTGAGGACAAGCAATGCTTAAGTGTGGGGAGGTTTATAAACGCATTTCAATGCGTTTATCGTATTATTTATTCAGGGTATAATAGAGCTTTAGCAATTAATTACGCATTTATTCGATATATTTACACTTGTTTTATTGTTGAAGGAGTTTAGGACGAGTTTCGGGCGAAAAAGGAGCGAAAACGAGGCAAAACGGCGCGAAAAGGGCAACACTGCCCTCGGTCACGGCCAGACGCAATAGGCGTCACGGCCGTGACGAGGGACAGTGAGCGATAGAGAGGACGCTGATGATGGTCACGGCCGTGACGCTTAATGCGTCTGGCCGTGACACGAGGCAGATAGGTGCGCTGATGAAGGTCACGGCCGTGACCGTCAATGCACTTGGCCGTGACCTGGGGCAGAAACTGACGAGACGCGGAGGACGATGATGGTCACGGCCGTGACGGCCCATGTCCCAGGCCGTGACCGACACGGAAATTCGTATAAAAAGCCCAAATTCGACCCAGAAAAAGACACAACTCACCCGGATTAACCCTAATCACAGAGAGACGAAAATTGGCACCAAGGAACGCAGAATTGCACCCCGGAGCGCAAGAGACGGATCATCGACGAGATCACGCCCAATTTAACGAAGAACGAAGAATCTTCAACGTTCTCATCGCAGATCATCCGTATATCAAGAACATGAACTCTTCGACCTTATCCTTTGTTTCTTTCGTCGTTTTCTCGTCAATATGCGTAGCTAAATCCCGTTGTGTTTGGGATTAGATGAACGCTAGGATAATTCGTAGTTAAGACGTGTGTTATCGTGATTTTGTGTCTCTGACTATTTATCGTTCTATGAATATGTTTCGTCGCTTTAATATGTCTATGTGTTAAAGCGATTGTGGGGAAAAACGTTTAGGGCGACAGCTAAACAACGTTTAGGCCGTTCATAGAAGATAGGATTCGAGTATAGGGCGAAAGCAAATACTCGATCCTCGCCGTTAGTAATTATTGAATTTTAGATCCCCGCGAGCGTTTAGGGCGACAGCAAATTCGCAAGCGGGGGAGGAAATTACTGCGACTTAGTCCGAATCACTAGGAGCGATTTCACTGTCTTAGCCGATGCTACCTAGCGGGATTCGAATCCCGAGCACATCTTTATCATCTGAAGCTTCGTATCAGTTTTTAGCGTGTTATTGAATCTCTAGTTGATTTAGGAGCGATCCGTAGTTTAAGTCGTCAAACAAGTTCGTATTTTATTAAGGTTAAATATTGAGTCGATGGTCATTACTGGTACTTGATTTATTCCTCGTGTTCGATACTCGTTTACTCACTTTATACACTACAAACGATAGGTTCACTGCCTATCGCACGTCGGTGATAGTAATTTAGTATTCGTTTTAATTATTACTGTCGCACTTTTCATTCACACACCACGTGTCGATCAAGCTCTACACACAGTTTGTTTGAACACCAAATGGTAATGAAGCAGATCAGGAATGAGGACCCTAAGGTAGGTGATCAACAGTCACCTTATGAATGGCTCAGGGACATTACTGAACATCAATGGGCTAGAAGTCATTTCCCATTGACAAACTAAATCTGATGTGTTAGTGAACAATCAGAGTGAATGCTTCAACAATTACATCATGCCTGCAAGGGAAGTGCCAATCATTGATACGATGGAGTGGATCAGAAAGAAGTGCATGTCTAGAATTCAGAAAACGAGAGAATGGATGTTGAAGTTTGACAAAGATTTCTGCCCTAACATCATGAAGAAAGTTGAAGCTGAAAGAGTGAAGAGTGCCAACTGTTTTCCTACTTGGGGGGGGGGGGGAGGATGTACGGAGTTGAGGTCTTCACCATGAAAAGAATCATGTGGTGAAGTTGGATGAAAAAGAATTGTACTGTGGGAAGTGGCAAAGGGTTGGATACTCATGTTGCCACGCCATTGCATGTTTAGACCATCACAGACTCGGGTATGAACCTTACATTGATAAGGTTTTCACCAAGGAGGTGTACATGAAGGTATATGATCATGACATTTCACCTGTCCCTAGGATGCATGACTTCGAAGTCTCTCCACTTGGTCCAGTGCACCACCACATGTTCAGAAAAGAGCAGGAAGACGAAGAAAGAAGAAGAGAAGGTCCGATGCAAATTACCGTAATCCTCAGTCAACATCGACTAGAAAAGGTCTAACAGTAACTTGTGCAATTTGTTTGCAACAAGGCACAACAGAAGGAAGTGCAAAAACTAGCCTCATCCTAATTCAAAATTCTACAAGGTAACTAACTTCAAATTTAATTAGTTTAATGAACAATGTGATTCATGTGCTCCCTTTTGTAGGCTTCTGGTCATTCACAAGGTGCTCCAATGGATGCTACAGAATCTGCAGTTCTGCACAATACCTACAATGCCTGGGACAGAATCTGCTCCAATTCCTCCAATGATGCTACGCTCCTGTAGATGCAGACCCTGCTCAAATTCCTCTAATGCATGCACCAAATGTTGCAGATGAGGCTGCTCCAGACCAAGCAATTCCAAATCAGGTGTTTTACTCTATCAAATTTAAGATTATGCATATGGTTAACATATATGTAATCACTTATCTGACTCTGCACAGGGTTCTAGCACCAATCGAAAGCCGTCAAGGAAGCAAAAAAGCAAAAAAGGAATGGAGATATTGCAGAAGGTAGTTCCAGAGCATTTAAAAGCTTGTCCAAGCCCACAGCCTCAAGCTTGTCAAGAGGTTGTCCAATTCTCATGCAAGTCAAGGTCTGTAGCCAAGACCGCCAAAAAAAGAAATGAGAATAGTTTGGTTTATGTTTTGAAGAAACTGCAGCCATGTGTTCTATTGTGTTTTGTTTATGTTCTGTTTGGAAGAAGTTTTTGCATGTTTTGTAATGTTGTGTGTTGGTTTGGAATGACTGTTATGTTTTGGAAGACACTGTTCTGTTTTGGAATGACCAGAGGAATTGTGTTTGTGTTGTTCTGTTTCGTGGTATGGCTTTTGGAGAGGATTAAAACCAAAAGTATTGAAACCAGGTACAAAGATTACATTGATAAGTAGTCATTCCAGTACAAACCAAAAGCATTGAAATAGCCGAAGATAACTACTAAACCACTATTGAAAAATGCTACTTGAAGAGTGTCACTGAAACCAAGATCGTAATAATGCCAACGAAGTACTTAAACATTCTTGCTTTGTCTCGAGCTCCCCAATTCTTTTCCCAAACTGGTCACATGCATCAATGAGGTCCCCAATCTGGTATGTGTTTATACCACAGCTTCCTGATTGCACGTCTTCGGATGACGACATTTCATCTTCACTTTTGCTCTCAAACGGACGCAACCAAATGAGAAAATCGCAGTGGTAGTTCTGGCAATTGCAGAAGAGTTTACCTCTTGTGGCCTTATTAGGACCAACAATTCGCAACATCAGTCACTTCACCATATTTGCACCTGTGATCCTTGTACCTCAAATCCAATTTGACAACATTCTGTGACGTCCAAAGACATGCTGCCAGAATACGTTTACAAAATTGAACCAAATGCTGCCAGAATATATACAAAATAGAGAATTGACAAAATTGAACGCATTCGGGGGGATCCTATAGTCGAGACCTAAATAACAGATTATCGAACCAACCCAACCTAGATAGAGTAAACAATCGGGAGAAATTTTCGTAATCGCAGGCCAAGCATTGAAAATCTCACCCAGTGTCACTAAAACGGAGACATTCGCTTCAAAATTGAAAGAGACAAGAGAAGAGACTCACGTATTACAGTTTGTCTTCTTCACGGAAGCTCAACCTTCAAGGATACGCCTCACTAGACTTCTTCTTCTTACTCAGTCCTAAATAGAAAGATTAGTTTAAGTGGTATGAAGAAGACGACCGTGAGATTATTTCGGTCATTTTACCATAAGATATTACTTTTGTACCTATCATACACGCAATAATAGCGCACAGTACAACAATCTCAGGCAGTCTAAGCTGACCGTGGGGTTTTGTGCATTATTTCTGAAACCATAAGGGACAAGCATGTAATAAAAATACCATGAAGTATATTGGTGAAATACGATGTAACTACGAGGAGAAAAAGTGTCATTTACCCAAAATGATATTATAATACATGAACTTTACAAATCCATAGGATATAATTCCACGTATAGATTTTAAAGTATGGTATCATGTCACGAATTGTAAGGACTTTGGAATTGTGCATATACTAGGGGATGTTCACGTAGCCTTAAGGAATAAATAATATAATTGGGGTAAGATAGAGTAGACTTTATGAGCTGTAAGGAAATACGACACGTGGCTAAGTGAATGTATGAGCCATGCAAGAAATGCACGAATTCCAAGTTAGAAATATGAACTATATAATTGATGTTAGTGACGAATGAAATTCGCAAAATACGTGTACGAAATAACAAACTTCACGAGCCGAATCCCATTTGGCGAATTAAATTTGACGTCCTATGTTTTGATGAGTTCGCAAAGTGAGAATGGGAAATATGTACTTAGCGAATTATGGGATTTTAAGAATCCTTAAAGGTTTAAAGTTTGATCGCAACTTTTCAGATTTTTGAAAGAATTAGTGTTTCGCAAAAAGGATATCACGAATCGGATATAAATCGACTTCGCGAATTCTAAGGATCTAGCGAAATATGGAGTTCGCGGGTCAGGGTAGTTTGCGAATTACGAAATGAATTCGCAAAATCAATAGGTCAAAATCAATTTTTAATATTGGACAGATTTCCGCTAATTAACTAATTTATCAATAGTATATGTTCAAAAATATAAATATAAACAGAAAGTTAAAAATATAGGTGAAGACTGTAAATAAGAATCAGTCTTCTATAACAAAGCATGCATATCACTCATGCATATCATTATAGGGATTTTATATTTACCAGATAAATAATTATATAGGTCAGGAGTCGGATAAGGGCAAGGACAAAGTCGATTCAGCGGACGAGATAATAGGCGAAACTTGTGAGTATGATTGCAACATGTACCTTATGTGTTTTATGTGCTTACGTGCTTTATATGGATAAATTGATTAACACATGACATATGTGTTATTTATGAATCGACGTGAGTTATGTGACCGTTAAAGTGCCTTCATATGATTTATGTGTCATATAAGGTATTTTATATAGCATTGCATATATATAAAATAAAGGGTGAAACCGTTATGACTGCTAAGACTACAGATGGTATGATACGGATGCTACGGCATACATCCCTACGAATTGGGGGATTTTACAGAGTCCTGTACATGCAATACGTATCCCTACAAATCGGGGGATTACGACAGAGTCCCATGCATGGGTGCCGACTGGGCGTACAGTACAGTCTAGCTAGTCTATAACGAGAGTATCAAAATAAATGGATATAGAATGGCATGTGATCTACGGATCCTATGAATGACAGTTATATGCACGATGAATTTATGATGGCATGGTTACGATATTGATGGGAAGGAATGAACTACTGTTTATTTTGTTGTCATTCGTTATTGTTAACATGTTGCGATCATACTCTGAATCGTTGTCTTCACAGGTGTTGTAGATAATTAGCAGGCTACGTAGAACGCATCATCATACAAAGCATGGATCAAGGTTGGCCGACGACGCTCTCCCCATGCTCCCTCTGGTTCATCGTTAGCATATCGAATAGAAATGGATTTAGATTGTTGCATTTTGTGACTCGTATGATAGGGCACATATATGTACATTATTGTGAAAAGAACTAGACCGGATGTACGCACCCGTTTTTGTTAAAGGAAATGCTTAGGGGAATCGCGAAAAATTTTATACAAATATTTTATAGCTGCGTAAAATGGTAATAGGAAACTGGGCGCTACAACTCAGATCAAAGAGGCAATTTCTTCAACGGATATCTGCTGGAAAATCTGACTCCCTCGCTCCAATACCTCTCCGCCGCGAGTGAGGCCCTTGAAACTCGGATTGGCTCGCCTCAGAGACCTATTGTACTTGGATTTAAGAATGAACATCTTCAATGGAGGAACCCCACCTGAGATTTTCGCTTCCTCTTGAACATTTGGCAGCATGGAGGCATGAATCTGTCTTAAAATCACAATACTTGAATTTCTCTGTACTTCAATTTTTTGCACTGATTTGCAGCTAGATATTCCACATAGCAGCTAAATGCTTACCACCATCGTTTTATGCTTGAGCCAGATTTTTCCGTTTGCTTTCTGAAGCTCTCCTCCTAAGTTAGTACCAATTCATATAAAGTCAATGAACATGCTACATTCCAAAAAATTAGCTCTGACTGACTGAATACAAAAGTTTTTACCATCGTTTGCATCATTACTATCAATTACATATTTCTGAAAAAATTAAAAGCTTTACTTATTCATGCCAAATACAATCATCATACTCTAAACAATATAAAATATAAATCAAAACATCACCTATCATTTACAGATGAAGTCCCACTGTAGTAGCAGTAGCATCAGCAACATGTTGAATCCTAATCAGTCATTTCTCGTCTATATGTCACAACCAACTGCTGTTACAAATTTTTAGATTATGAACCCTTCAATCCTGAAATGACATTCAATGACATAAAGGTCAAAACCAAGGTGATTTAGATGTTGTATATGTGCAAAACATAACGACTCACCTCAAATCAGTTGGCGGGTTATGCCCTTGCCAGCCCATATCTTTCACTGCACAGAGATCAATCCTTTAAGCTTATATCTGGAAAAGCAGCTTCCACAAGTCTTGGAGAGCTTGGTAGCAAAAGCAGAGAGATATCATCACCTTTTGAGCAGTAGTTTTTTCTTTTTTCCTTTTTTACAGAACAGTCACCATCTTTCTTTCTGTTGGTCCCTATGTGATCCAACAATACTGACCTAGGATAAATTTACCACACAAATAATCAAGAAATCAATGCAAATGGTGTGTGGGGTGCTTGAGAGGATAAGATGGAGGCTCAAAATATTATCTCTTTAGAATAAAAACACACACAAGCACACCTAACTATGTGTTAGGGTTTTAGTATTTATACCACAAGTTGGTATATAATACTTGGGCCCTTGTAAGCCCATTACAAGAATAAAATCACTGGGCTCTAAAACATAATGCCCAGTTCACTTAAATTAATTACAAGATTAAGATAATTGAACACAATAAAATAATCCTAACAATCTCCCCTTTGTGTTCAATTTGCAATTTGGCGCTTGTCATCTTGGTCTTGTAATAATCCTGAGTCCTCAAAGAACACGTATCAAATGATATGTGGCGAAAGCGTGTGTGTGCGTGTTCTTCTTCAATCTTCTTCTCCTTTATCTTGTCTTGTGACCTCTTCTATAGGAGATCCAAGCCATGTTCTGAACTTCTGTTTTCGAAGCTTCTTGCCGGATCGTCTCTCTGTATTCGATCTCTCCTTTCAATAGTTACAACTCCCCCTACATTTGGTCAACCTTTAGTTGGAATTGGGGAGTTCTCTTAAAAACTTGGAGAGGCTTAACAGTCTCTTCTTGTGTTTCAGCTCTCCCTTCGATAGTCGCAGCTCCCCTACATTTGTTCAACCTTCTGTTGGGATTGGGGAGTTTTCTTTAAATGGGGAGAGCTGTACACTAGGCGGCAACTTTGATCTTTGGTTTTGCTTGATTATCTGATAGAGCTTGCGATTCATCATTTTCTGACCTGTGTTGCACACTCGTCGTAGTATTGCTCCCATTTTGCTTTAGTGCTACTCCCCCTTATGAGATGGAGTTGGGGAGATCGTCATGCGATGGATCAAAATGGGGCATTGTCTTTTGCAAGAAGATCGCCATCAGGAAAAGAAGTGGAGTTGATTGGTACTTACGGAAACTCTTCTTCTCGGTGCCAAATTCGTCTTCGTCGAAGGAAGTTGTCTGGTTCGGCCTCGAGGAAGCTTGTCTGGCTCCAGAAGAAGATATGCATGGGGTGTCTTTTAACATGTGCTAAAGCTCCTTCCGAATGTGACATTGGTGGTTCCAGGGATTTCAACTTCATCGTGGTAAGCGCGGCGGAATTTGATGGTGAGCTGGGTTGTGTTCTAAAATGTGCCAAGGCTTCTTCGAATCTGACGTTTTAAGTGCAGGTGGGCCTGGCTTCGTAATGGTTCGCTCGGAGGAAATGGTGGGTGGTCCGACCTGTTTGTTTGTATGTATCCCCTTCTCCCCCTCATGGCGATTCGTGTTAACGAGATCGGCATGCTTGTATAGGAGTCCAAGATGGATACAACGACAGGTCGGTGTGTGTAATAACCAGACAGAGCCACTAAGGCAATCCGTCAACACGAGTTCAGAGTTAAACTCTGAGACACGGCCTGTGAGGACAGGACTTAGAACCGGAGCCACATAAGCGTTGCGTTAACATTGATCTAGGAGCGTAGCTCGCAGATGATGGCCTGATGCCGTTGTTGTTTTGATGTTGCAACGGTAAAACTTCCTTCCAATCTTGGATCACATCTACGAGAGACGTGTCTATGGAAGTTCTGATCTGGTCACGAAGTCCAGATAAGATAAAGTGTATGTGTCCTAAAATATGAGGACACCTAGACTCGATGTGTTCAAGAAAGTTCAGTGGTGTGGGGCTAACTACCACTTAATTCAATACCTCCCGCTTCCAAGTTAAACGGTGGTAGATTACACGGCTCCCCGTGATTTATGAATCATCGGCCTATTGGGAGAACGATGAGTGGGTAAGGCTCGGTTGTGCATGCGCCGTTGGACCAAATGAGGCGACTTCTACCCCGGAGCTGATAAAAATCAGCTTATGCACCTATATGGGATGGCTCGAATGTTTTGTTAGTTGAGGGATATATGAAACGTCAGCTCTTCGGTCTTGTCAAGAATTGCCAAATGGGAATGTGTGGACAGGAAATCTTCACTAACACTCGGCTACGTTCTGGGGTTAGGTTCAGTTTGGTCTGACTGAACCATGGGAACTTAGAATCCATGCGTCCGTCAGTTTTGGTGAGTGCTGCTTCATCAGCAAGTCGGAGCAGGGCGGTTGAGATCATCTTCGTGTTTGTGTATGGATGTCACCCTTTTGTATTTCGCGAACTCTTGAGGGTCGAGTTTTCAAGTGAAGTTCGTCTTGGGAGGTGGAAGCGCTTGAAATGGTTTTTCTTTCTTTCCCCCCCTTTTTTTGCTTTTCTTTTCCTTCTTTTTTTCTTTTCCCTTTTTATATACATATATATATATATATATATATTATTGTAATAGTAGTAGATAAGTAGGTATATGTATACGTATTTGTATATGGGTTAAATGAAGTTTTCCCCCTCAAATCGTGCACCTAAGGTGTACTCCCCCTAAAAAACGTACTCTCCCCTCGCAAATATGGAGTTATACTCCCCCTCAAAGCATGCACTTTTTAAACTTGTAAGTTCTCTCCCAACTAAATAAGCGTGAACGTATTTATTTATTTTAAGATCAGATGCAAACTAAAGAATTATTGTTCTTTAAAAATGCATTAGTATGTACGTTTGTCGCTATTAACACTTAAAACAAAAAAACACATGTGAATTAACGATTCAGCTTATATGCATACGTGAATGTTTAAGCTTGAAGTTCTTTAAGATATACGCATTGTTAAAATGTACCTATCATGGGGTATTAGACATTTCAGCTCATATGCATGCGAAGATTTAACATTTAAAGTACATTGAGTCATGCATGTTTATAATGTACCCTATTGTTTTCAAAGTAGGTAATTGTCGTTTCAGCTCAAGATGCATGACAAGTTTCTTATGGGATGCATATAGAATTTACCTACGTAGTTGCTCGCATTGCTTACCAGTCGTGTATGTGGAGCAACCCAAGATACCATACATGCTGGGATGTTTGGCAACCCTCGTCGCATAGTACCTACCCATGCTGGGATTCTGCAAAAACTTTATCGGGACTTTGGTACCCATTTTTGGATGGGTTCTCCCTTGTTAGCAGAAAACAAGTTAAGCACATTTGCTTCAGAAATTGATCCTAAATCATCCCTTAAAGTCCTATTCACTTTGATTTGTGATTTAGGAATTCAGGTCTGGTGAACCTTAGAGGGAAATGACAATTCAGCACCGGTGAATGTGTGTTTAGGTTTAGAAAACCTAAAGATTTTCTCCATAGCCAGTCGCATAAGATGCTTTCTGGAATGAATCTGGACTGGGTATTTCAAGTAGAGACATGAGCTTATGGCGCTACATGCGTCATGGATGATGAGTCATACTGCCTACGAGAGTTCACATCATTCACTCTATAATGATGATTGTGCGGGATTTGAGAAGTTCGTTTGCTTAAGCTTGGAACTTCTTCTTTGCACGCTTCCCTTTTGATAGGAATGGGAGAGGAAAAATCTTGAACATTTTCAACTTTAATTTTCGAAGATAATATTGATTTTCCTTGCTCTTTCCTAATTTAAATTGTTCCTTAGCTAATTTTAAAGCTCTACTTTTACTTAACGTTTCAGCTTCAGTCAATATTGACTTAGTTAGATTAGTAAAAGCCTTCTCAGTTTTTAGGAACAAGGATGATTCTTTTAGTTTTTGTTTTCTTTACCTGTTTTGAGCAAGATATTGACAAATCATTTGAAACAGATAAAGACGGGAAATTTTTGAGATATAAAATCTCTTTAAAAGCTTTTCCTTTTCAGCGCCAAAACTTATCCTTTCAGAGTCCAAAGTATCTTGTAAATCTTTCAATTTACAAAGAGTCTATAGGGTATCACATATAGTAGGTTTTTGATCATGTAAAATATTTTCCCCGATAGAAATTAAGTTAGAATGAGGGTTTTGTCTGTTGGACCTAAATTTGAAATATCAGTCTCTAACCGTTTAATCGTAGAGTAAAGCATACGCTGTTCCTCTAAGACAGTCTCATATTTTGATGAGACTTCATTTCGCTCAGGTTCGCAAGAATGTAAACTATTACTCATCTCGCAGACCCTTTTTTCACTATCTTCTAACTTAGTTTCTAAGTTAATGTCTTGGACATTGCAATGGTAAAATCTTCATTAGCATAGGCTAGGCTTTCTTGTTGCTTAAGCAACACGGAGTAATTATTAGCAAGTCTTGCTTCTAATTCCTCAATTTTCCTAGCTTAAGCATCCATTTTAATTAATATAATAATATTAATGAATTTATTAATAATTTTTTTGTTTAAAAATTGGCTTTTAGACGTACTTTGGTTTACTTGAGAAGTATCGCTAAGTGAGGAAAGTCAGTGTCGAAAATTTTGGTGTACCCCTAAAAATTTTGAGATAATTTCGAAACCTTCGTGAAAATGACTAAGACTTTTTCTATAATTTGTCAATCATTTCCTAAGTTGATTGTTGGATATAACTGACCGTTGACACGTTTTGTGGATTTGTTTTTTTTTTTATGTAAAAGAGTTTTTCTTTTTTTTTGTTCCGCGGGGGTAAAAAAAAATTTTGGTGATCAAGAAACATTGATTACCAAGATTGTAATCGGTCGATTTTTTGAGTGGGTGAGTTTGCTTTGCTTTGCTTTTTGACTGAAAATGAATTTTGACCAACTGAATTTGGGGTGAATTGCAATCGGTCGAATGTTAAAATTTCTAGCTACAGCGATTTGCTACTGTGAGACTTTAACAAACGGGCGAATGGTTAAAGTTTGCTAAGTAATCGGGCGAAATTGCAAGTGAATTTGCTACAGTATTGTGCGAATTGCTACAGTGAATCGTGCGAATTGCTACAGTGAATCAGCTACAGTGTTTCGGCGAAACTGCTACAATGAATTTCAATTCGCGCAATTAGATTGAATTGCTACAGTGTTTCGGGCGCTACAGTGGAATGCACAGTGTGTTTCGCGCGAAACTGCTACAGTGGAATGCTACAGTTTCGCGCGAAACTGCAACAGTGAGTTTGCTACAGTGTTTCGGGCGAAACTGCTACAGTTATTTTTTTACAAAAATCAGTCCACTTTCGGGTGTTGACTAGTCAAGTTTCGGGTTGACCAGTCCAGTATCGGGTTTGACCAGTCAAAATTGCATTAACAAGTCAAATTTCAGGTGTTGACAGTCAAAATTCGGGTTTGACCAGTCAGTTTTGCCCGAAACTGAAAAAACGCCCGAAACTGAATGAAGACGCCCGAAATTAAATAAAAATGCCCAGAATAAGGTATTGTAGCAATCTAGACTGAAAACCGACGAAAAACAGATCGACTTCTACCCAAAACTCACCAAAAATCAACTGAAAAAAAGGTAGGTAATCACTTCAAATCACCCGAAAACAACCTAATTACCTCTTGAGCTTACAAAATCAGTAAAATCAACTCAAAAACTCAAGAAATAGCAGAAATTCGAACCCAAAAAAGATACACAAAAATTTCGGAAATCTCACTCAAATCCAAACGTGTTTGCTCTGATACCACATGTTGGTCCCTATTTGATCCAACAATACTGACCTAAGATGTATTTACCATCCAAATAATCAAGAAATCAATGCAAATGGTGTGGGGTGCTTCAGAGGATAAGATGGAGGCTCAAAATATTATCTCTCTGGAATAAAAAAAAACACACAAGCACACCTAACTATGTGTTAGGGTTCTAGTATTTATAACACATGTTGGTATATAATACTTGGGCCCTTGTAAGCCCATTACAAGAATAAAAATCACTGGGCTCTAAAACATTAAAGCCCAGTTCACAATTACAAGATTAAGATGACCTAATTTAATTGAACACAATAAAATAATCCTAACACTTTGAGGGTACATACCTGATGACCAGCACGATCGTCATCGAAAGGAACTCCTAGTCTTTATTTAAGTCTATGCAGTCTTTTTCCTAAAAGGGTTCACAAAGGGCACTGCCAGAACCATAGTTATTCATTCTGATGAAAGATTATATATGATGACATGATGCAGTGTGGCATTGAGATCATTCAGATCATAGCGAGACAAGATCATTTTGTTTACCTGAATCTGAGTTAAGCTATGTTTGGGAAATCAATCGCTTCCAAATTTTCTGTAGATGGCTCGGCTAAATAAGCCTCCAATGAATGCACCCAGCCCAACCCTAGCATTAGCTAAAAGTCATATGAGATCCCAGAATTGATCATATATTAGTAAGGAACATGAAACGATGCACCATTATGTATTTGTGACGTAACTGTGTATTTTGTGAGTCTAATTATGTATGTGACCTAACGATGGGATCGAGTGTTGGGGACCAAACGTCGCCGCGTTACGCATATCCGGCCTGTCATTGGAATCTTTCGTCGGGTAGACTTCCGGCACGAACTACTTGTGCGGCGTTTCGTAAGTCTCCGGCGAAGTCAGATGTTAGGCAGCGACTTTAGCATCAGCAACTCTCATCCTTTTGGTGTCGGATTTCTCTCTGTCTGCCAGCGACCACCATTTTGTGGAATCAGAGAAGACGATTATGGAGCTCAATGCTGGGAAATTCTGATCATCGTCTTCATCATCATCCACAAAGTTCTGCACCAAATTGATCACTCAGGCCGAGCGCCTCCTCCACGCTGCACTAAAACACCCAATCAATTGATTCAATTATAGCATACAAATCATCAAACACAAAATTAACTAATAAGGGGAAAATACCTTGGCCACACGTTTGCTACTTCGCTCGATCACCATACGCTTCCAACCGCTATCAGAGCGATCCCAAACACCATTCCCAAAACACTGAAAAGGGCAGAAAATTGAAATGGATTAATTTTGAAAAAAAAAATATCCTGAATCGGCAACTGCAATAACTTCACCTCTGTGGCTGCTAACAAAGTAGGCATCTTCTCCACCCTTTCCAACCTGGGAATAGGGCAAAACATTGATGAATAAGTCACGTGCATAAATCATGGGAACGCTTAAGATAAAATCGAATTACTTGTATGGGTGAGGATTTGGTGGGCTCCGACGCTTAAACAAACTCCTGTAACTGAATCAGAACTGCTAGATCAAATTGCATTTAGCTTATTACTCCAATCGAGGAATCCCTAGGCAAGTAGGAATGTTTAGGATTTACCCGACGATGAAGGAGCAGAGCAGCACAGCTTGGATGTTTTTCTAGCCATTGTTGATTTGTTGAAGTTGCTATTTCTGTAGTGAATAACACTGCTGCTAAACTTCAACGGTTAAGAACGGCAGGAACACCATTTACAGAGATTATAAAAAATGGACCGACAGAGAGAATGAGGGACGAAGAAGGCTTTCCAAGGAGAAAAAAGCCCACGAAATCATCATACGAAGAGCCCATCAGCATGATGGCCGCCGGAGAAAGCCCTATTAAAGCTGTCAAGGGCTCGGCGGAGAAAACTGGAATCGTCGGTTTACTCGAACAAAATGGACCGAAACGCCATACCTCTCCATTCGCGTCTTCTCTGACTATCAAATATATTATTCTTGTTCCCGCTTGATGTAGTGGAAACAGATGGGTTGTCGTAAAAATAATTTCCAACATCCCACATAAGATCGACCAAAGAACCATCCAAGAAAATGGTATGACTCCCTCTGAAATTCCACCGAAGGCTCCTCACTCTAACCACAGTCTTCTTATCGAAAGAAACCATAAAAAATGGGTTCTTCAGCCATTCTTTCTTGCCGCCGCCGCATATGATCAGAATCTCATGGCAGTCGCTGGAGTCGTCCAGCCTCGCCTTGGTGGAGTAAAGGGTATTGCCGGAAAAAATTATCCTGCCTTGAAATCAGCGAGGATTCCCAGGTTTCACTTCTTCTGAGCCGAGCAGTCGCCGACGACCAGTGTCGGCTTGAAATCTACGGAGATGGAGACGTAGAAACCCTCAACGGTCTCGGGCGCAGATTCGTATCGGGCCACAAAAAGGTCCCTTTAGCTTTCTGAACATCCTCGAGTTCGTGTTGACCTTGATTTACGGCGGCGGCGGATCGAGGCAGTCACTGGTGGTGGTGTCGGCGGCAAACGATATGCTCAGGCCTTGAGAGAGATTCGACTTCGGGTTTGATTGCGAAGTAGCAGTGAAAAGATAGGAAGGATCTCAAATTGAACAGACATTATTTCGCACGAATGTTCAGCTTTCCACACAATTAAATTTCGTTGTTTCTTTAATATCCCTTATATTAATTATTGTGAATTAAGAAGGCATTCAACTATGGGTAGATACAGAGAATGCTACCAAAAGTGAAGAGATTGGCTCCTAGCTTGCCACGTCAGCATAAAAATGGACTGTTCAATAATTGTACAATGAACATAGACATAAACAACATAAAACGACGTAGTTTGAGCACTATAATGGGGGAGGGGGAGATTTTTGCTGACGTGTCATCGCAGTAGAGACTCTATTTAACTTTTATATATATGATTATTACCGGGCCGAAAAAAGATAACCATTACGCTATAAAGACTATTCTTTACTTTTCATGTAAGGTCTCTCTTTTTCTCTGTAATAATAATCAATGTTGTAAAATTCGCTAGCAGCTATTCGGGCGCCCGAAGGATGCCTAGCGCCTATACGGCTTAGGCGGGGCTTACGCGGTTTGTGTACGGAAATTATGGTAATAATAGTTATTATTTTCAACGTTGTTGAAGTGCAAAATATGCCTAAGAGGGGGGGGGGGGTGAATTAGGCTATGAAAATTTTGGCTTGTTCTTCTTTGAAAAATTCTTTTCTTTAAGAAGATATTGCAGAGTATTATTTTCCAGAAAGCAGTACGAGTATCGAAGTTATCTCCCTAACCGTGTTTCAAAATATCATGTTAGTTTCAGAAATTGTTTCTATGATATCACCTAGTTATTAACGCGCGTTCCGGGTTTGTCTCACAGAAAGGTAAATAGCAGAAAGTAAAGTGAGACGAGGTTTTTATACAGGTTATATCCCCAACTGGGGTTAATCCTGTCCTTGGGTGTGATCTCCCCAAGAGTTCCAATCAATCACTAGGTATTACCGGTTCTGGTAAAAAATGATTGACCCTTACACAACCGAAGCACTTGGTCACTAGACCTCCACCTAGGCTGTCACACGCCAAGTTTCAATCCACGTCGTTAACCCAGGAAACTCCAACCGTGCTCCTTTGTGCATTCAAACGCATCCGCAGACACAACACGTCCGAAGACAAGGGTTTAGGGTAGGGTATTTCTAGAGATCGCTCAAAGGATAAAGAATTCGCAAGTGAAAGCTCAACACAAACTACGAATGAATCGCAAATTTCAGCTCAAAACTCTAAGGAATTGTTTGCTTTGTGTGTTCGTTATCTACCCATCAAAGTGAAGTGTTTTCTTCTATATAGTCCCAATAATCACTTCTACACTTCACAAGAAAAGTTAAGCACGGAAAATATGCAAGAGAAAGGTCAATAATCACGCGCATTAACTCAAAGAATCATGCCAAGAATAAACCAATCAAGCTCAACGTTCATGCATGATCACTTACCATAAATACCACAGATTAACTTTCATTCCACTGTAATCTCATCCGTTAGTCAGCATATTCCATATATAATTCCACTCATCATATTATCAATCGTAAGCTCAATCAACTGATTTCTTTCCCAAAAATATGATAGCCAAGTCGCACAGAATTTACTGGGTATAATGCAAAGCATACTTTCCATGTATGGTGATCTCATCCGATTTCAGCACATTCCATAAATAGACTCAATCAGCATCTTACCACATATAAGGCCAATCAATTAATCACTTTCCAAAATATAAATCCTAAGTCGCATAAGGAAAGACAGATCATGGTTCACTGATTTAAGAGTCACATAATATCGCACTCAACGGATATATCACTGATACTCTTCTAAAATAGATCAATAACAGGTAAGCACTTAATTAGAATATCCTTTCCATATATACATCGTAGTCATTCATATTCGGGTGATCACATCGATATTCTTTCCTAAATAACTCATTCACATTTTCAGTTCACATATCACTCAACATGATATATTTTCATATATAGCACGTAATGAGATTCCATTCATACGAAGACGTTCATAACCAGGTGATCACATAAATATTCCAGTTAAGCATAAAAACACACGAATTCGATTTTCTTAACATTTTAATCACATTCAAGCGCTTAATCGAACATTTTCATATACTTAAACATCACATAACATGCATATCGAGTTTTCTAATTTGTACCCCCAATTTACATAATTACTTGGAATAATAAAAAACTCTCATAATCATTTGGACCAAAAAGGTCTACAATCTCCCCTTTTTTGTTGACGACAAGTAATTAATGCCCATCTGAAGCATATGAGTACACTCGATATGAAACTATTTAAGCACGTAGCATGTTTAAGTATCAAAGCATGTGACATATGATCAGAGCAATAATTTTATCAGATTTCAAAGCATGCTCTTCTTGTCTAATTGCTAATAAACCTATGTAAAGCACAGTCGCAAAGATTTAGCAATTACCAGGTTATATCATATGGAACATCTCAATTTACCACGGAATGTCTCAAGTTATCACATCACATCACATCAGTTTGCTCCCTGCCTATGTGTGGAATTCCTTAATCCTGAACAAGTCATCAAACTAAAGCGCAGAGGATTAAGACATAAGATATAAAAGCAAGCAAGCCTATTATATTATATCATCCAAAATAACATAAGGCATTAATTTGCCTAGACTTCTCCCCCTCAGCATCAAAAAGGAGGGACACTAACACCACCAACCTACCTAAACTGCAACCAACCACGACCCTCAGACCCAAATACCAGCGAAAAAAAACTGAGCAAACTAGAGCTAATCCCATTAGAGCTAGGGAATTTTTAAGGAACGAGGTTCTAAGGGCTGGAATCGCTATCAGATGGGGCAGACAAAGATTCAGCGATATTCAGACCCAAATACTTGTTAACCCTTTTGAAGTTCCGTGAGATCTCTTTGCAATTTTTGTGGTTCTCATCCTTAAGGCCCTTGAAACTTCTTTTCAGATCAGCTATCGTTCTCTGCTCGTCGTTGCTTCATCATTCTTCTTATTCTTGGTCGGACTTTTTGAAGGGGTCTTCAAATCCCTTGTCTTAAACCATCCTTTCCGCTCATCATAGCATATACCAACACGCTTCAGTGTGACCATATCAATGCATGCTTGCGCTATCTTCCCAAGCCTTGGGCAGAGTGATTCCCTCGAATTCAAGCATGTGCCTAAGCAGCATTCCATATGGAAGTCCTTATCAGAGCTCTTAATGGCATGGACCATGTACTTAAGAACAAAGTAACCTAGATTGAGCGGCCTATTTTGGGATACCAGATAGAGAGTCAGCATGCTCATGTTGTTCATGGTGGTGGAATGGCCTCCGCTGGGAACGCGGGCGCTCCTGAGCGTATAATGCAGAACTTTGAAAAGGAAGAATAGATCGACAGGGAGTTTGTTCAGCTATTCTTCTTCAGGAAACTTAGGCTTATAGGGGAATTCCATAGAGCTTTCACACAGTCAAGCAGGGACCCTCAGACGTACACCAACGGGCAAAGTCGAAGTAACAGAGCCCCTCGTTCTCTACTCCCAGCATCTCATTCACCCTTGCGCTATTCCATTCAAGGTTCATCCCAGCACATAAGACTTCACTGTAATCTCAGTTTCGTCTTCAACGAAAGTGAGATTGGCGTTAGAGCAACTTCACCGCCTCCACATACACAGATTTGTCTATCCTCAGAAAGTTTCCCAGCCGTACTCATGCAGCCACGTCGCTACTTGGCTCTCAGCCAGCTCGTCAAAGTTGACGCTTCTTCCTCGGGCAACTCGCGCTTCTGAAGTTTTCTCGTGTAGTGCCTTGGCGCTCTCAGTCAGAAATTTGATGTCATCGGTGATTTCCTCCAGATTATCAGGGTTGAACGATTTTTCCCTTCAGTATCACGGCTGGAATCTCGTTGGGGTGACTCGATTTGAGCAGATACGTTTTTTTTTCTGGAGAGGCAGATTTCTTGAGAGAGACAGATTGATCATGGGAAGACGCAGGAGATGGAATTGGGATTTTATCGATCTTAGCCTTTTTCTTCTTCGGTTTCGTAGGCGATATCGTGGATTTAAGACTGGTTTTTAACTTCGAATGGGTGGCTTTTGCAGAGAGTGGAGTCAGAGTAGCCTTTCGCTTCTTGTCGGACTCAAATCCGGTACCTTTTGTTTTCACCATGGTCGATATCGAAGAAATTAAAGGATGATGATATGAAGTTAGGAGCTTAGGGTTTGAATGGAATGGAGAGACAAGGAAAGAGACGGTTATAAAGGCAAATACTATCTTGGATAAGGATGGAAAGAAGTTATTAAGGGATGTGATCTCGACAGGACATGTGTCAGATAAGGAAGGGATTTCAAAATTTGAATTTAAAAGATTTCTTAGTAGAGGAGGAAACTGCCCGTTATGTGGAATTAACTAAAGATAGAAGAATATCTCGCGGAAATAAGGAAGAAAATAAGTAAAGATCAGAATTCAAAGAAAATATTGGCTGAAAAGAGATTTTGACATAAATGTCGAAGAAGATCTATTTAGAGAAAAAATAATGTGCCCATGAGTGAAAGAAATAGGATAGATAGGGAAGGTAAAAAATTGTTAATAGAATCAAGGAATAAAATTGAGGAGATACTAAGGGCTAACATATCTAGTCACCTTTCCTATTTGAGCTCAATAATTCCTAATCGGTCGCGTATATCATAGAATCTACTCTCAATAAGGGTTTTCGTAAAGATATCAGCCAATTGATCATTAGTTCCTATGAAGTTCATGCTGATATTCCCTTCCGAACATGATCTCGAATAAAATGATGTTTCACCTCTATATGCTTAGTTCGAGAGTGGTGTACGGGATTCTTAGTGACACTAATGGCACTATTACTATCACCAAAAATGGGAATTTGGTCGTACCTTAAACCGTAATCACTCAAGGTTTGTTTCATCCAAGTATTTGCTGAGAACAACTTCCTAAGGCCATATATTCTGCTTCGCCTGTGGATAGGGCCACGGCATTTTGTTTCCGACTGGAGCAAGTTACAAGGGAATTCCCTAGTATTTGGCAAGTACCACTAGTTCTTTCCTATCTTCCCTAGAACCGGCGTAGTCCGCGTACCGAGTACCCCATTAATGGGATTCATTTGAATTTGGATACCACATACCAAAATTCATTGTTCCTTTCAAATATCTAAGTATACGCTCGACTGCTGTCAAGTGAGATTCCCTACGACTCGATTTATATCTAGAACATAGACCAGTAGCAAACATAATATCGGGTCTGCTTGCCGTAAGTAGAGCAAACTTCCGATCATACCTCTATACTTAGTTTGGTCAAAGGGCGTACCTTATTTATCACTGTCAATTTTGGCGGTCTGATGCATAGGAGTGGGAAGTGCATTGGAATCAGCCATTCCGAATTTTTCAAGTAGTTCCTTCGTGTACTTCGTTTGAGATATGAATGTTCCCGTATCCAATTGCTTGATTCGCAATCCAAGAAAGTACGTGAGTTCTCCCATTAGGCTCATCTCAAATTCCTGTTGCATAGACTTAGAAAAATTCTTGCAAAGAGTGATGTCAGTGCTGCCAAATATGATATCATCCACGTATATCTGCACAAGTAGTATGTGATTCCCTTCGCACTTTATAAACAGAGTGTTATCTATTGTTTCTGTTGTAAAGCCTATGTCTAGTAAAAAATCTACTCAATCTTTCATACCATACTCTAGGGACCTGTTTTAAACCATATAAAGCTTGTTTAATTGAAGACGTGATTTGAAAATTCTTCTTTTCAAAACCGGGAGGTTGTTCGACAAAGACTTCTTCATTTATAAAACCATTTAAAATACATTTTCACGGCCATTTGAAAAGTTTAAATCTTTTAAAAGATGCATATGCAAGTAAAATGCGTATTGACTCAAGCCTAGCTACAGGTGCAAAGGTTTCTGGAAAATCTATACCTTCTTCTTGGGAATAACCTTTGGCAACTAACCTGGCCTTAATTTCGTGTAACATTACCGTTTTCATCCAGCTGTTGCGAAACACCCACTTCGTGCCTATTATGGACTTGTCGTTAAGTCTTTCCACAAGAGTCACACCTGGATCTTTCGAATTGTTCTAGCTCGTCTTCCATGGCAAGCACCCACGATTCATCGTCAAGAGCTTCATTTACTGTTCCATGGTTGATAACAACACGTCATGTGCTTCCTGGCATATCGTTTCGTGCAGTTGCTCCCGTTTGATCCTGAAGTGATATTCCCTATGACTTGTTCAGTGGATGGCTGGAAGCATCTTTGAATTTCTCCGCTGTTGTTCGTCTGAAGCTTCAGGTTCGTCTGACTAGTATCTAGTTCCATTGTAATTGCGTTCTCCTTTGTCAGTAACCTGAATACATGCAGGAGACACAACTATACCTTCCTCAGTAGCATCTGCGTTAGGAAATTCATCAAATGTAACATGCACATTCTTGAACAGTCTTCTTCCTATTATTAAACACTCTAAAAGCTTTGGAATGAAGGCTGTAACTGTAACTAGGAATATCCCTTCATCTCCTTGGAATCGAATTTTCCTCTCTTATCCCTATCATTTAAAATGAAACATTGCAGCCAAATACATGGAAAATGTCCTATGTTAGGGGTTTTATCATTCCAAAGTTCATAGCGAGTTCTCTTACTAATTGGTCCAAGGAAAATCCTATTCGCGAACAAACATGCCGTACTAACAGCTTCGGCCCAAAAATGTTTTGGAGTATTATATTCGCTCAATATAGTCCTAGCCATTTCTTGTAGTACTCTATTTTTCCTCTCGTCCAATGCGTTCTGTTGAGGCGTAATAGGGGCTGAAAAATTATGACTATAACAATTTTCATCACAAAAAGATGCAAAGGATTTACTATCAAATTCTACACCGTATCAATCCTAATCTTACGGACCTTCATCTCTTTCTCATTTCTAGCTTCTTAATCAGTGGCGCAAGATTATCTAAAGCCTCACTTTTGTGCGCAAGAAATAAGACCCATGTGTACCTAGTACAGTCATCTTCAATAATAAAGGCATATCGTTTACCTCTCAATGACATAACCTGTACCGGACCAAAAAGGTCAAGATGCAGCAGTTCCAGTGGTCTGGACGTACAATCACATTCTTAGGTTTAAAGGACGTCTTGGTCTGTTTCCCATTTGGCACGCTTTACAGATTCTGTCCTTGGTGGCTTTTTTAGGTTTAAAGGACGTCTTGGTCTGTTTCCCATTTGGCACGTCTTCGATTTTGTCAAACTTATCCATATGCAATTTCATGCAGCTTTGTACAATATTGTAAATAAGTGCGTACTCGATTAAAAATAATGCATTTGTGTAATCAAATAGTTTCTTCATATAAGACTCATATCACTTAGATAAACATCGTATTATGCCAACAAACTAAATTGACAGACTTTAATACTCACCACATCCATTGTTGTTATGATGTTTGCTAAGCTAACCTGGAAAGTCTCAACGTCATAGTTGCCAAACCCTAACTATCCGTAATTTCCACGACGATGATCGCCACTATATATTCATGTTCATCGTGGCAAATAGTCATGCCGATGATTCCTCGAAAACCCTTTTCTCTGGTTTTTTATCATTATTATAGTATGATCTATCATGTCCATTTCGACTTATGAAGAGAATAATTTCCACCAAACGTATACAAGGATCTTACAAGCAATGTGCATACTCACACAAAAAAAGGGACTGAATTTGAATGGTTTACAAATACGTTTTATGCGCTAAAGTCTAAATTTTGTTGAAGAAGGAGACTGGACTTTAGCGCCATAGAAAACGCTTGCAAATTAACAAAAAGAAAAAGAAGAAGAAACAAATGCGACCAAATTTTGATCTTGGGATGTCGACGGAAGACTCCGTGCGCCTATTGTCTCCTGTGCTGTTATTTTCGCAACAAAACATAGAAGACCAACAGCCGAGGCGATAAAACAATATATTAAATAATAGACGTCACTTACACATGGGATATACTCAAGAGGGTATGATAGAATAGAGACGTTATGTTGCGTATATATAACATAATGTGAGCACCATAGGACTTATATATGTTGGGTGTGACCTTTGGACACATGCGATGTGGGAAAACATTTCATGTGGGAAGACATTTGTGGCTTGCACACACATCCACACGTGGACGATGTGGCATTGGAAAGTCAAAAGGAAAGCATGCTTATCGAAACATCAGGAGCCAAATTACTTTGTCAAAGAAATACGCTGAACATATTCTCTATATCCACAC
Organism: Craterostigma plantagineum; assembly: GCA_027422505.1. Lineage (NCBI taxonomy): Eukaryota > Viridiplantae > Streptophyta > Magnoliopsida > Lamiales > Linderniaceae > Craterostigma > Craterostigma plantagineum. The sequence continues at coordinate 31,184 of JAPQWV010003186.1, forward strand.
GGTAGTTCACATGCAGATCAAAGCAATATTTCACCTATAAATAGGAGCTTAGATCAAAGGAACATAGAACACAACATCTTCAGGCAGGGTTAATTATTCCTCGGTCACTCACAAAATATTCGGTCGTTCTCCAGTCATTTCTTTGTAGCTTTGATTCTCCGTAGTTGTTATAATACTTTTTAACATGTCAGTATAGTGTCTGTAATCACTCCACATAGTAAAGAAGTTCTACCCTCCTGCCTCGTGGACGTAGGTCATTCAGACCGAACCACGTAAATCTCGTGTTCACTGTCCAAATTATGTTTCGTCTCTTCTATTTTATCGTCATTTCTCGGGCTAATAATTATCGGGTTCCGCATATCCTAACAAATTGGTATCAGAGCCAACTCGATTTATTTTAGCCATCATGACGATAACAAAAATGTCAATTGAAAAGTTCGACAGAAATGCCAACTTTGCAATGTGGAGTCTCAAGCTAGAGGCCATACTCATCAAGACGGTTGTGAGGTGGCACTTGAAGGCGCAAAGAAGAATCAGCCGAAATGAAGGACGATCAATTTAATGAATGGACAAGAAAGCCAGATCGGCTATTATCTTAAATCTCTCTTACGAGGTTTTACAAGAAGTTTCCACGGAGACGACGACCATGGGTATGTGGGATGCGCTAAAAGCTATCTACATGAAAAAGACTAAGGAGAATCGGTTATATTTAAAGCAGAAGCTATACAGTATGAAAATGACGGAATGTACTTTTATTCTCTCGCATCTCGATAAATTTGACTCAATCATTATTGATTCGAACGTAGAAGTTAAATGACGGACAAAGATCAGGCCAAATATTGTTGTGTTCCTTCCCTCATCTTTAAAAACATATTCATGAAACGATTATATACGGAAAAGATACAATATCATATTGTAGTGCCAAATCTGCGTTACAATCAAAAGAACAGATAGACAGGGATATTACGGAAAAAAGCAAGTGGTATCCAGGCAGCTGTTTGCGGGGAAGACCAGAACATAGAGACGCTGAAACTAGCAGATCTAAAGGAAGGTCAAAATCAGGTACAGAAATAAAGTCTGTAATTTTTGAAAGAAAAAGGGTCACGTCAAAGCTAATTGTTTAAATTAAAAAATAAGGAGAAAAATAATCAGCAATATAATAACCCGTCGAAGCTAGTGTAGATGCTGATGAGAGGGAACTATTTTGTAGCAACTGCAAATATTGTTAGGTCTGATAATGAGTGGATCTTAGATTCGGGTTGTTCTTACCACATAAGTTGGAGTCGAGATTTTTTCACATATGCAAATTTCGATGGTGGATACGTCTTAATGGGAAATGATGCTTCGTGTATAGTTGTTGGTAAAGGGACAGTTAGGATCAAGATTTTCGATGTTATCATCCGAACGCTCACAGAAGTTAGACATGTTCCAGATATTAAGAAAAATCTAGTCTCTTTAGGCAAACTTGAATCTCAAGGGTGCAAGTTCTCAGGTGAAGGTGAAGTTTTGAAAATTGCCAGAGGTGCCCTTGTCGTGATGAAAGCTTGCAGGTCTGGAAATTTATATATTTTGCACGGAACTACTGTTACAGGTTCGTCGGCTGCAGTTTCGACATCCCGGAGGTTGATACGACGAGATTATGGCATATGCGACTTGGACACATGGGAGAAAAAGGCTTGACGATATTAAGCAAAGGGGCCACTTTGTAGTCAAAGTACTAGTAAGATGTACTTTTGCGAACATTGTACTTTTGGAAAGTAGAAACGAGGCAGCTTCAATTCGCCAGCTTGTCCAAAGGACGAAACTTACTTTGGACTACATTCATTCTGATGTATGGGGTTCTTCTCGTGTTCCGTCCAAAGGTGGTGCAAGATACATGTTGACTTTCATGGTGATTTTTCAAGGAAAGTCTGAGTCTATTTCTTAAGCAGAAAAGTGATGTCTTCCTAACATTTAAACAATGATAAACTTTGATTAAAAAGCAGACAGGAAAAACATGTCAAACGGTTGCGGCAGATAATGGCTTAGAATTTTGTGGAAACGAGTTCAATGAGTTCTGCAAAAATGAAGGAATTGCTCGACATCACACTGTTCGAATGACGCCTCAACAAAATGGTGTTGTCGGGCACAGAACCAAACTCTTTTAGAGAGAGCTCGATGTATGATCTCCAACGTTGGGTTGACAAATGATTTTGGACTGAAGCTACCGCCGCAGCATGTTATATAGTCAACCGCTCACCGTGTTCACCGATCAATTTCAAGACTCCTAAGGAAGTATGGTCAGGTACTCCTGCTGATTAATCCAACTTAAAAATATTTCGGTGCGCAGCTTATATGCACGTAAAGGAGGGAAAGTTAGAGCCTAGAGGTAAGAAATGTATTTTCTCGGTTACGCTTCAGGGGTAAAAGGATATAGACTATATACGCCTGATCCCAAGTCACCCAAATTTATAATCAGCAGAGATGTTACATTTGACGAGTCTTCTTGTTACATCCTTCAAAAGAGTCAACTAATTCTTCTAATCAAGAAAAGAAGGATGTACACAGCGAGATGGAGCTCGAGATCAACAAAGATCCTTTAGATGACCTTGCTACGAGTTCAAACAGATCAAGAAGATAAGTCAGAACCTAATTCAGATCCTGTTGAAGATGAAAGTACCAAGCAAGAATATTTTATAACCAGAGATAGAGAGAGGTGGGAGATTCGACTACCATAGCGGTGCGTGAGTTTAGTTTCGTACGCTTTATGAGTGGCGCAAGAAACGTGTGTGGAGGCGGTGAAACCTTCTACCTATTCGGAGGCAATAAGCGATGTGAATTCCGATAAAGGCTGGTAGCGATGAACGAAGAAATGGAGTCTGTGCACAAGAATGGTACTTGGATTCTTGTGCCCCCGCCGAAGAAAAGGAAAATAGTCGGATGCAAGTGGGCCTTCAAGAAAAAAGATAGTTTATCTGGTTCTGGTTCTAACGATGCAAAGAATAAGGTATGATTAGTCGCGAAAGGCTATAGTCAGGTACTAGTGTTGGCTTTCATGTTTGTTTCTCACATGTCTTTAGACATAGCTCTATTCTTGAATTACTTGCATTCGTTTGCCATGTATGATTGGAGTTAGAACAGCTAGATGTCAAGGCGTCGCTCTTACATGGCGATTAAGATGAGTAGATTTATATGAACCAACCTGAAGGCTTCATAGTTGATGGCAAAGAAGATCAAGTTTGTCTAATGAACAAATCCTTATACGGATTAAAACAGTGTCCAAGACAATGGTATAAACGGTTTGATTCTTTTATGTTGGGTCATGGTTTCTCCAGGAGCAAGTATGATAGTTGTGTTTTCCGGAAGTTAAATGACAGTTCTTTCATTTATCTATTGTTATATGTTGATGACATGCTCATTGCGGCTAAGAATCTTGCAGAAATTCACCAGTTGAAGGCCTTGTTGAATGGTGAATTTGAAATGAAGGAATTTAGCAGCAGCAAAGAAAATTATTGGTATGGATATAGACGTGATAGAGGAGCTGGTAAGTTACACATGACCCAGGAAAGTTACCTCAGAAAGGTTTTGGAGAGATTTGGCATGAAGGATGCCAAACCAGTCAGCACTCCTCTTGCTAGCCATTTTAAGCAATGCGCTGTTCAGTCACCATCATCAGATGAGGAAGAAGCGTACATGGCACGACCTTACTCAAGTGCAGTCGGCAGTATTATGTACGCAATGGTATGTACACGTCCTGATATTTCACAGCATGTTAGTGTTGTTAGCAGGTATATGGCTACCCATGAAAAGAACACTGGCAAGCAGTGAAGTGGATTCTCAGATACTTAAAGGGTACTCTAAGCATTTATTGGAGTTTGGCAGAAACAGTAATACTCTCGTTGGTTTCGTTGATTCAGACTAAGCATATGATCTCGACCGATGATATCTTACTTGTTATGTATTTTGTATTGGGGGTTGTGCAGTTAGCTGGAAAGCTACTTTACAAAAATGTAGTGGCGTTATCTACTACTGAAGCAGAATACATGGCGATAACTGGCGCGATTACGGAAAGCACTATGGTTGACAAGGTTATTCACCGAATTAACTCAGAGTCAGGGAGTTACTACTATTTTCCGTGATAGTCAAAGTGCGATACATTAGACTAAGAATCAAATGTATCACGAAAGGACTAAGCATATTAATGTTAATTATCATTTTATTCGCGATATCATTGCAGATAAGAAAGTGTTTATCAAGAAGATCAACACGAAGGATAATCCTGTGGATATGTTCACTAAAGCTCTTCAGCTTCCAAGTTCAAGCACTGCTTGGACTTGATGGTAATCAGAAAGGGGTGAACTAGCTTGCCGGGCGAAGGTCGTACGGAGACAAAGGTATTCTACAATAAGGTGGAGTAATTTTTGGAATCAAAAGGTCAAGGTGGGGATTTGTTGGATATGACCATTTGGACAAATGTGATGTGGGAAACATTTTCACGTGGGAAGACATTTGTGGCTTGCACACACCTCCACACATGGATGATGTGCATTGGAAAGTCAAAGGAAAGCATGCTTATTGAGACATCGGGAGCCGAATTGCATTGTCAAAAAAATACGCTGAACATATTCTCTATATCCACACGTTAGTTCACATGCAGATCAAAGCAATATTTCGCCTATAAATAGGAGCTTAGACCAAAGGAACAGAGAACACAACATCTTCAGCGAGGGCTAATTATTCCTCGGTCACTATAAATATTCGGTGTTTTCCGTTCGTTTCTTCGTAGCTTTGATTCTCCGTAGTTGTTATACTACTTTTTAACATGTCAGTATACGTGTCTGTAATCACTCCACATAGTAAAGAAGTTCTACCCTCCCGCCTCGTGGACGTAGGTCATTCTGACCGAGCCACGTAAATCTCGTGTTCACTGTCCAAATTTATTTTTCGTCTCTTCTATTTTATCGTCAGTTCTTGCGCAAATAATTATCGGGGATTTCCGCATAGCCTAACAATATAGGTACATATATATAGGTTTCGTACTCGTTGGATTTTTATATGACTCGACCCACCTGGAAAAAAAATGTGAAGATGAATATTGGTGAGCATCCTTAAGAAATAAATCAATTGACGTAACATATGAATTTTATATATTTTTCCGAGAGAAAAAATATAATGTTAAGTGAGGATTGCCGTAGTAAATCGTATATATAAATATATACGTTTCACTTTATAATATGGGAAAAAAAAAGCAGAGAAAAAAACAAACCGTAAATCTCAGCTCTTTTCTTCCACTCATGTGTGTGGAGCAACCAGAATCAAGTATCCACCACATGACGGATCCGCAAAACAGATTAAATGGGTTAGGTACCCATTTAAGGATGGGTCCTCCCTTATTAGTTCTAGCACATATGCGTATTATAGATTTCTGTTCCAAGGCAGCCTTGAAAAAGTTTGTGTCTTCAATGACTGACTTAGTTGATAGGTCACACTTGGGCAGTTATACCCAATAATTAGGGTTAGCCTGATGGTCAATGACTGAGATAAAGATAGTTGAAAATCTATTAGATAAGTTTTCGCTGGATCGAGTAACAATTTAAAACGAATATCGACAAACTATCCTACGCTCAACAGGCAAGTGTACCTATCGAAAATAGTATAGAAATGACAAAGTATTCGAGTATCGAGTCCAAGGGAACTACAATTTGAAAACTCATGTTAAATATTCTAATAAAAAATTTGATGTTTTTTGGAAAATAGTTTAATAAATTAGCAGATTCAGTTTCAGTATGTGAGATTATAATGAGTTCTGATAGAAAGTTATTACGCGTATATACATAATTTAGAATTTAATAATTGACTTTACGTTACTTTTTAGCATTAGAGTTATTACTAACATACCTGTATTCGTACTCAATATTTAATTATGCGATATAATATGATCGTATGACTATATGATTTGACAATGTCGTTAAAAAACTTGTATATATAATTGACTATTATTAATCGGTCGTGTAAACTTCAGTTGTATATATTGGGAAGCAATGAACTTTTCCAATTCAATGTGACGTGTAAATATAGGTCAATACTGCAAATTAAATTATTCTATTGAATGTAATAGTGCACGTTTAATATTTTTGGGCAAGAGGAAGACCATTAAATAACAAAAAGTAAATGTTTACTAATATCGTAAGGAAGGAACACCACAATGAAATGTAAACTGCAACCTTAACCATTCATATCCATCTATTGCAGTAAGAGCAGCTGTGAGATATTTTCTGAAATCTTCATTTGTTTTTTTGTGATTCCGTAGACAGAATCGTCCGAAAACATCAAGGGCAAACGCCGAACGCAAGAAGTGTACACCACATTCACCCCTGTCAGCAAATTAGAGGAAACGAACAATTTTCAAAAAATGGTACGTAAATTGTATGCATATAGTTTGAAATAAAAATGACGCCTTACGTTGTAGCTTGGTGGGTAATATTCGTCTCTTGCAATGGTGAACTCAGCACGCTCATTCGTCAAATGAAGATGGTCAAGTAGAAATTGCATGGTATGTAATGTCCTACCAAAAGCCTGCTTGAAAAATCTCATATCCATATCGCATGTTTTATCTGAATCATGTACAGTAACACTCTCTGCTCTGTAGTCCACTATTGCAAGAACCCAATGACATGATCAACGTTTACTGGACAACGATGATATCAGATGCATTCCACGGCGTTGCAGGCCAGTCGAGTATGGTTCCGTCGGCATAAGGCTTGATTACAGAAAGGTCGTATTCACATTCCAATCTGTGTTCTGCTGCAAATACCTGACTGAATGCAGTATTCATGACTGCAAAGCAAGCGCGTGCGATGTTGTTTTCTCTGGAGTTCAATAAACCCGCGTAGACATTCATCAATAGCTACAAAGAAACAATTTTTATTCAACTATAGGAGCCAATATCACTGTCAATATAACATAACATACCTCATCCAACCAGCCATGCAGCATTTTTCATCAGTGTAGCAAGAAACTGTTGTCCACGCTAGCCACACACAGATCCAGTTACGTACACATCTGGGCAATGTTCTCAACGATCACAGATACATGTGGAAACATTGCAAGAATTTACTAATACGATATCAAATGCACTGTTAGAGGAACTATCCGTGACATATCCTTAGGGGGAATTTGGTATTGAAGTTGGCGAAAATGACCAGATGCTTCCATTTTTTTGCCATAGTTGTAAAATTGCGCTGTTTTTTGGGACGTCGTTGTTGCTCGTCCTCTGCATGAACATTCGAATTCGCTGCCCCGCGCAAAATCATGTACATGTGTAGGAATATTTGTGCGGAAATTATCAGCACGTTATATAATATGAAAATAAAGCATATAAATGATTCCATAAATGTCAGAAAACAGTAATACCTAATCTGTTCTTTAACGTCGTCAACTTCAAGATGATTGTTCAAGTGTTGGTCGATCGTTCTTCCCATATTCCAGCATAGTGGCATGAATATCATATCTAGTTTGCAACGCATCAAACCTTTGAGCAGCACTTGTGCATAGTCATCAATCTTTCTGTCGATACGGACGATCATTTGAGATATTGAATTTTGCAAATCTGCAAAACTTCTCTGTAAATAATTGCGTATTTCATTCATCATATTAAGTTTTCAAAAACAATAGGTATATTTATTTCTTTCAAACTATTGCGAGATTAATACCCACAGATAAGTTGAACAGTTGCGTAGAATTTAATCAGATGGGTCAAGGTGAAGGGGCGCGATCTGCATCGTAGGATACAGATCAGACGTACAAGATTGAAATGGGTCTAAGAGCTGATTAAAGGGCAATAATTTTAAACTATTCACAGAATAGCACCTGTCCAAAAGTATACCTTCATATATTCGGCCCAAAACCCCTCAGAACCCCCACGAAATAATTACTCAATGAATGAATTAATGAAGGACTGTAAGTTAAACAGCTTTCCTTTATTTCATTATTATTATAAACGAATGATATGTATATAAGTAATTAAATAGTTATTATAGAAAGAATATAAGGTGACACATTTTATTTTCAATTACTGTGCTTTTATTGCGCACATGATCATATACTGTATAGTTATATCTTCTGATAGTGGCCAGTCGTATAAACATTATGCAAACTACTATTGCAAAAACGAGCTATGTGAAAGTTCATAAACATTTATTGGATTATTATAAAAGAATTTATATGTAATTAAGTAATTAAATATTTAAACAGGGAATTTTAAAGGTCAGACGTAGTTCTATTATTGAATAATGGTAATATAACCAATAACCTTTATCAGAAACTAGATAAGTACAAAAGGCATGGCTAATTTAAAAGGATCTATTAAATGTCAATAGTTATATAGTCGAAAACGACCAAATAACTGACCTTTAATAGCGCAATTAAGTAATATAACGTATGCATTTGCTCACATTCGTCTTTGGAGCGTTCGTGATTCATGCACACAGGTTGCAATTATCTGTTGGATAAAAAGTAAAAAAAATATTCAGTAGTGCGCTTTCAGACCTCAATTTGAAGAATATCAACAATTACATTACTATTAAAGTTTCTATAATACGGTATGAGTAATATAATGTGATATCAAACCAATAACCTCTATTAATACTTAAATAAATAGAAGAGGCATGACTTTCCAGCCGTTCTGACGAGTGTACTACGAGATTATCGATGGAGAAGTTCACAGCAAGATCCATGCCTCCTAAAGATTTAGAGATTTAGATAATTGAAAAGGCATGTTCTTTTGGTCTGCTTTTGTGCGTTGAGCATTCCTGTTGTGCGTTTTCCACCTACCTTTGTCATCTTTCGCTTTTCGTCTCGTTTTTCTTTCTCCCCCTCCTTTTCTCGATGAACATCCCGCCCGAAAGTTTTAGATAGTCGGTTGAAGGCTCAATGGTTTTCAAATGAAGAAAAGGAATTTCGAGAAGGCTAAAAAATGGATTACTAAAGGACTATGTTAAAGGCTTGAAAAGTATATACTTGGCCGATTGAGGAAGTTCCTAAGTGCCTAATCATTTCCTAACGTTTAACGCAAGGCTAGTATGAACCTAGGAATCACAAGTGAAGACAAGCAATGATTGTGTGAGTCGCTCAAGAATAGATCTGTCAAAGGAAATAAAGGCTAGAAATCTCACTCATATATAAAGTGGCTTTGGTCTAGTGAAGTCTACGTGAGAACTTGAGACACATGAATACTATTTAAGACTGACAAAAATTAAGCAATTTAATCAGTCGCATGTCAGGGAAATCATACGTGACTTCGATCGAGCATCCTAAAGATATCATCATTCCCCTAATGTTATACTTACATGTATAGTATTTTTGTATTTTTATTATTATGATATTTCATGCAGGATATAGTATTAAAGTATAGAAACCACATAGCATAGAACATGTGAAAGCACATAGGAGCATGTAAAGCACAGATTACGGAAGAGTCAACATGCCCAATTTTCCACAAGAAATTGGAATCGTTTTTCATCCAATGGCTGGTGAAATGTCAGCTAGTTGAAACTCCGTGTTCACAAAGTACATGTCAATCGTGCATTTTTCTACGTGATCTTTTATAAAATGATAACTAATATTCTATGTGTTTTGTGCGTGAGTGATGACAGGATTACACGTAATCGCAATGACACTTTGGCTACGCTATAAATGGGAATATTATTTAAATAGTACCATTTCGCGAAGTTGAGTCCGCATCCATAGCATCTGCGAGCAACAGCTGGCAGCCGCTAGATATTCAGCCTCGGCAGTTGATGTTGAGACGCAGTTCTACATCTGGATGACCAGCAGACTAGCTTTTCACCTAGAAATTGAGCGCCACCGGATGTGCTTTTCCTATCCATTCGGCAACCTGCGTAATCAGCATCATTGTAGCCAATTAATTGACATTTGTGCCCTTAGGATACCATATACCTAAGTTTGAGGTGCCCTTGAGGTTAGCGCAGAATGCGCTTGACCGCAAGCATGTGTGACTCTTTGGGGCCGGCTTGGAAACGGGCACAGAGGCCGGTAGCAAAACATAATATCCGGCTGGCTTGAGGTCAGATAGAGGATAGAGACGATTATGCTGCGATAGAGTGTGTTGTTCGACAGCTTTTCCAGTGGGGATCGGCATTCAACCCGCAGCTTGTTGACATGGGACTGCTGAATGGCTGCTCTGATCTTGATGGAACTACTTCATGATGTCCTTGATGTATTTGGTCTGATTATGAAGATGCCATCTTCGAGATGCCTGACTTGGAGTCCCAAGAAGAATTGCATCTCCATGTGGATCATTCGAATTTGCTCTTCATCAAATCTCCAAATGTCTTGCATAGCCCGTGGATTTTTTTGATCCGAATATGATCTCATCTAAGTAAACTTGGATGATCAAGTCTTGTCTTGCCATTTTATGAAGAGGGTCGTATCGATAGTCCCGCGGATGACCATGCACGTGGAGCTTGTTTAGTCCGTAGAGTGCTTTGACCAATCGATACGTGATGTTGATGTCTTGTTATGTGGCTCACAGAGACTTCAAAGTTTATCAAATGGATGTTAAGGACCGCCTCCTCAACGACGTGTTAAAGGAGGAAGTCTACGTCGGTCAGCCAAAAGGCTTGTTGATTAAGCCAAGAAAAGGCGGATGACTTCGATCGGGCAACATGGGCATACGTCTCATCGTAGTCAATTTGTCGGACCGAGATTTCCAATTATTTCAGGTTGTTCGTTAGGTTGAGGTAAGTCAGATTCCTCACATGGATTGAGCGATTTGATCAGACTTCCTCATTTGCTATGGTAGGTTATTTAGTGATCTGTGGTATTCTGAGTCGGGGAGGGGGGGACATTTGAAGATCTTGGTACATCGTCCTCGTTCGAGTGGAGGATCCACTAAAATTGTAGCGGTAATAGTGCCTGCGCCGATATACGGGCTAAAAGAGAGAGTCCAAGTCCTCCCAAAGCAAGTGTCAAAGCTTCTTCTGACGTTGAATCCTGAGTGTTGCCATCTTATGTTGGTTATGGCCAACACACCAGTGAAAACAGGTTCTGAACTATGGTATTCACAAGCCAACTGGTTAGGTACGGGTTCTGAACTGATATGACTAGAAAGCCATCGAGTTTGGCACGGCACCTGAACTGAGGTGGCAGGAGCCATATCTGCCACTGGTGAAAAGTGACATTGTAGCTTTCTTTGATTGAACGGTTGGACTTGATGTAAACGCGGTACGCCTTTGAGGTGATGAATACTCGACAAAGGTGGCTTCGAATGCTTTAGGGTCGAATTAGCACGTTGCTCTCTGTTGTTCGCCACAAAGCACTTGCACCCGAAGACCTTGAAGAAGGAAATATGGGTACTCGCTTGTTTATTATTCGTATGGAGTCTTTTGAAGCGCTTGTGAACCACCGTCTTGTTCTGAGTAAAACAGCCAGCATTTACTGCTTCAGCCCAAAGGAAGTGTGGGAGGCCAGAATGAATCAGCAATGTACGTGCGGCTTCCACTAGATTTCTGTTCTTCCTTTCAACGACACCGTTCTGTTGCGTCTTGGCGGATGAGAGGTGCGACTAAACTCATATCTTTTATAGAAATCACTGAGATATTGTCTTGAACTCAGTGCCATTATCCGTTCTGATGGTTTGGATAGTCTGCTTCAGCAAATTCTGAGTAGCGTTCAAGAAACTAGTAATCAAGTCCCCTGTCTCATCCTTAGTTCGGAGGAACTTCGTCCATGTGTAGCGAGAGAAAAATCATCAACGATAACTAGCACGTACTTGCACAGACTAATACTCTGTGTCTGCATAGGTCCACAGGGATCAACATGTAGTAGTTCCAAAGGACAGTGAAGTAGAGGCAAACTAGCTTGACGTGATGAGACGCTCGCTTCATTTTCCTAGTTGACATGTCGAACATAGATGCTCTTATTGTATGATAATAGTTGGTAGACCATGAACCAACGTTTTCGTTGATAGTCGTTGAAGAGCTTTGATGTTTAGATGAGACACATGTTGATGCCATAAGCTGTTCCTCTGAATTGTAATCTGGGAGATGAGGTAGACAGCTGTCGTGGTTCGCGCGCGGATGTCTGATTAGTCGTGTAAAGATTTGACTTCCGAAGTCTTGGGGAGTCTTTGTTTGACTGTGCAAATATCTGCACCGATAGCATGAAAGACCACCTGGAATCCTTTGTCCCAGAATTGGCCTACGCTGAATAAGTTATGGCGGAGACCTTCAACGTAAGAGACATCCTTTATCGTCAGATTTTCCAGAATGATATCCCCAAATCCTAGAATGGGGGCTGAGTCGTTGTTCTCGAATCTGACTTCTCAATTCGGTCAGTCTTTGTAGTTGCTCAGCAGCTCTTGTATTCCTGTCACGTGTGTGGAGCAACCAGAGTCGAGGTACATACATGACGGATCTGCAGAAACAAGAAGAGAGATTTAGGTACCCACTTGTAAATGGGCCCTCTCAGATTAGCAGATTCAGAAGGTGGGTTCAGATATGGTTCCTAAGTTGTCTTTAATTGGAGCTTTAGCGACCCAAGCCATCTTCAAAGAAGTTGATTCGGGTTTGCCCTTGTAGAAGACTTGGCTTTACGGCTTTCGTCTTTTAGGCGGAGGGGATTTAGGAACCCATCTAGGTTGAATCTACGGGGAAGATTAATTTCAGCGAGGGCAAAGGGTATGGTAGGCTTGAGCGTGGGAAAATATCTTTTCATTGGATAGTCTCCTAAGGTGCTTGGGCGATTCGATCTTAACGGGATACTTAGGTGAGAACAAGCATGAATAGCGCCATATGCTTTCTTTATGGCTGGATCTTGTTCCTACGGGTCATCCTAGAAGCATTGTCTTAGAATGATTAATCTTTATTGCTAAAATAGAGCCCGTTTCAAAATTAGTGCTTCTAAATGTGTTAGGCTTTAAGGAGCAAGTAGAAGCAATTATTTTGATAGAGGAAACAGCTCTTTTATTTCTACGAGTATCTTTTATTTTTCACAAAAGGAGATAAATTCTTAGAGGCAATCAAATCTATGACTCCTTCTCTATCTTTAATCTAGGCATTCTCGCCCTCGACTCTAGTGCTGGACCTACGCTCCCTGTATACGTAAGCAAAGCAGGATTAGAGTTAGAATTTTTTAGATAATTTTACTTTTCTGATCTTTTGAAGGCGCTTGTTCTTCTCACGCTTTTCAGAATTGTTGGGAACTACTTTATTGTATTCAATTAATAGAGTTGTCTTAGTCTTGCTATGCAAATTAGTAGTATTGGGCTAAATTGTAATAGTCATTTGTGGT
>JAPQWV010003187.1:0-44470 GCA_027422505.1 Craterostigma plantagineum
AATATAGATCAAAGTATTTTCGTATAATCGTCGAAATGTTTTTTAATACATTTTTAGTATATTTATTAAATACTGTTATTAATGACAAAATGAAACATTTTAGAAATAAAAAAAAACTAGTCATAAGCAGTGTCTAGTCCGTTGTCTAATCTTCAAGGATGTCCTTTATACGTTGTGCATAGATGTTTATTACACAAATGAAAATAATTACATATTGTAATCAATAGTAAAATTATGAGTTGTAACTTTAGAGATAAATAAACGTTTAAACAAAATAATAAAAACGACAAGCTCTTTGTAAATCTCAATGTGTTATTTTAGTTTTTCATAACATATATTCCATTACGAGATGGGTTTTGGCGGCCTCGAGGCGGACGTATTTGGCGGTCTCGGATGGGGGTCGGGGTGGACGGATTTGGCGGCGCCGGCATGGAGGGGCTTGACGGAAAAGACGGGCCACTTAAGTGAAGTGTTTAGTTCACGGCATATGTTTAGGTAAAGCCATTTAAAGCATGTAATCTTGTTTGCTTTTCAATTTTCCAGCCAAGACAAAGTCCGACACTAAAAAGAGGCTAATTATAATAGTAGCACGCTCTCAATACAGCTTATCCCGTGGTTGAGTCCGCGGGGTCAACGGGCCGACAAACCCCAAAATCCTCATTTCCTCCGGCGGGAACATCCGTCACGCCGCCGCCAAACAGCAAAATCCCCTATTTACTCCGTCGGGGCCAACGCCCCAGGCCGCCAAACATCAAACCCTGGTTTCCTCCAGCGAACGATATGCGCAAAGCCTCCGATGTAAAAAAACAAAACCATGAACTCGACGACCACTTCGTTGGTTCCAATGACCCTAACAAAGAAAACTCTGCTAAGAAAAACACAGACTCCGCAAACCATTTTGAAGACGAAAGAGGTTTTATCTTTTCTGACGCAGTGTGATTATGAATAAACACGTGTTTAAATCCTGCATTTATAGTTGAAGAATTGCTTAACTGAAATAGAGTTTGTTACTTCTTTGAATGGGGTGGGTTTCATTAGTTGTTTTCTAAATTTCTACGATTTCTTATAAGTTCTGTCTTTTACTTTTTTAGATCCCTAACTCAGTTAATTGTAGTTTATCAATTAAACTTTTTATCAGTATGATTTGAAACAACTTGGGGGGTCGAAAAATGTTTATACAAAACAATACTAAAGATTAGGTCCATGAAAAATCGTCAATTATATACGTTTTACATAAATGTTTATTATAACCTGATAACAAATTGCATGAAGAAACAATAAATATAGATCAATGTATTCACTGAAATCATAAGAAACGTCTAATTCTCGTATAATCGTTAAAATGTTGTTTTAATACATTTTAGCATATTTATTACATATTGTTATTAATGACAAATGAAACATTGTAACTTAGAAATTGAAGAATAAATTTAAAAACCAGTAATAAGCATCGCCTAGCCCATGATCTAATTATCCAAATGTCTTTTGAGTTATTAATTCCATATTGTAACAATAATAAAATTATGAGTTATGACTTTAGAGATAATAAAACGTTTAAACAAATAATAAAAACGACAAGCTATGTGTAAAATCTCAATGTGTTTTATATAAGATTTTAATAACATATATTCCATTACGAGATGAGTTTTGGCGGCCTCGGGCGGACGGATTTGCCGGCGGCTGGGGGTCGTGGTGGACGGATTTTGCGGCGTCGGAATGGGGCTCGGGGAGGAGGTATTGGCGGCGCCGGGATGGGGGTCGTGGGGATGGATTGGGCACCGTCAGGATGGGGTCGTGGCGGAGGATTTGGCAGCGTCGGGTTGGGGGTCGGGGCGCGGGGAGCCGCCTTTCTATTGCCGGAGTTTGCACTTAAATGTCATCGGCACCGATGATCTCATCTTGGGGTAACGGGTTCTGTTTGTTCAATACGGGGTAAATGCCCACCTCGTATTGCCCGTGGTGCCCGGCGGAGGCGGCGCCGGGGTGGGTGTCGAGGCGCCGGGACTGGCGTTGCCGGAGTGGAGGGTGGGATGGCTGAACTAGGCGACGCAGGTGAGTGTCGGGGCGTCGGGGTGGGTGTGGTGGCTGACGAGATTGAGATTGAGCTTGACTTCGACTGATGAGAAGAAACCGATTGAAACACAAACTATTTCTTTTCATGTATGTGTTTACTTTGTGATTAGAAAGCATTAAGCCCAATTTATAGGATTGTTTTGCATTTTTCATGTATGTTTTACTTTGTTGAGTAGAAAGCATTAAGTCCAATATAGGATTATTTTGCATTTTCCAGCCATTAAAAAAGACCGTTTATATCCCTAAATTTCAAACATCAGTATGCAATAACTTTAATCCATTTTCAGACTTGAATCAAGCTGCGTGATTGTTTTGGTGCATGGGGGATATTCATCCTTCATCTTTGTCCTAAGCTATGTGAGTATCCACTTCAGCTAAAATTACCACAACTTTTTATTTTATGCAACCCATTGATTTTTGTGTTGAAAACATCATCTTTTTTGCCCCAGTTTGTCTGACTTAGTCCATGGAGTTCTTGCGATGGATAATTATCTTAATCGCTAGGGTGCTTCGGCCACTTTCGTCAGTTTTAACCTTCGCTCTTTACATTCAAAGCAATGATCTAATGATCATTGCCATCTCAGCTTTTGTATTGCAAAATTGGTTTTGTCGATTTCATCAAGATGTGGTTTTTTGCTTAGATGACACTGTCCATATATGCTTGCGTAGTACGACGTTCTTGGGTATCTTGGAGTTTCGATTGTAAATTACTTGTCGATTTTGGGAAACTCTAAGCCTTGGTTCTTTGAGTATTTTTCTGTCACTAGGGTAGCTCTGGTTGGTTTCCCTCTCTCTGACGATCACGAGGCAGTATATTTTGGTAATCAAACATCCTTCCGATGATCGGATTTGTTGAAATTAGTTTGTGAATATTGCGTGTGATCCAATTCTTGTTGCGTGGTTGGAGGCTTCTTGCTTGATCTGATCATCACGTTTTTTTTCACGTTTTTTTTTTTTTTTTTTTATTTTGAGGAAATCGTGTTATGAGTATCTCTTGATTACAATGCATGCACTGTTGTATCTGATCGATAGTAGTACTGGTGAGAATTAGGATGGATCTAGTGATGAACACTTCTATGTTCCTTCCCGTGTGTGTGTCCTTTTTGAAGTCGAGAATAGAAGTTTCATTTTTCCTAATTCATTATGAAGTCAGCTTTTGCTCGTGTCTTCAAAGTTTATTCTTTCATTATGTCCGCATTGTTGTTGGTGAATCGAAGCTAAATAGAACCTCATTAAATGGAAATACAAACTGTGATATGGTTCGTGATCGCAGTTTCGATTGAATCGCTTAATTTTCAGTTGGCGCGTGCTTGCTTCTTGTTTGGGGTTAGATATTTTCCCAGTTCTATAGTAATGATGAGCTGTAGGATGGATTGATTTTTTTTTCGTTTAATATGAGTTTTTGAACCGTATGTGTGCTTTTATTATTAATTAACGGGGAGTGTGTATAGGATTATAGGGAGCTTGAACTCGATCAAGATTTTCTCTGTCTTATTATGACTTAAGCTTTTCTTTAGTCATGGGTTTGACCTAATGTCGCAATGTTATTGGTTTTTTCGATTAGCTTTACCATTATACATGAAATAATAGATTTTCAGGATAAACGAAACATTCGCTGAGTTACATGGAACTTTTTATCTACGCCGTCCGTTGTTAATAATAATCCTTACTTCGTTCCACATACGTATGTATTTGGTCAAAGATGAACCCGTCCAAGAAAATTTACAGGCTATAACTTAACATTGAGATACCTCAGCTCAGCCAGTTCAAGTTCCTCTCCTATGTACAGTACAAAAAATAAACCATTTCCCACCTCCAAAGCGAATAATTGCATCTTGTCATACACTTAGAACAACAATATGCAGATCGTTCTTCCAAGCCTCCTTCTCGCCTTCCCCAGTATTACCGCAATGATTGCAACAACGGCCCCTTTTCAGAACATGGCCGGCGGGCCGGGCCCAAACCCCCAGTTCAACCACGTGCCGTGCAGGGCCATGCTCATAACAGTAGCGGCAGACCGTAATTGTGGGAGCATTTAATACGACCATCCAACCTCCGGCGACTAAAACTAGGCCCCACGCATGGAATCGGACAAAACTCCGGCGAGAATCTGACCACACCTTTCCCGACAAGGAGGTGGGCTCGTCGGAATTATGGGAAGTAGTTTCTCCTCGGGCCAAGTCGCCGATCCCTTTTGGCGGGAGACAGTCCAAGTGAAAATCGCACCGAGGGAGAAACACGCAGTCGACGAAGAGAACGCAAGCGCCTGGTGAAGGGTATTTTTGTAAACTCTGCACGACATAGGGCGACGTCTGAGTTCTTCCCGCCATTGAAGCCTGGCCACGTTATCGCCACGGAGGCGTTCGAATGGAAGGATTTGAAGGAGAGGATGGATTTCGTTTGGAGAGATGAGATCTTCGTAGTTCTATATGTAGATGTTCGAATCGTCCGATGTAGAAATGATGTGCTTATTGTCGGAGGTAAACGAGGCTGGACAAGTGGTTCCCGACGTTCCTAAAGCCTGGAAGCAAAAAAAATATGAATTACTTATGTTCTGTCCCTATAATGTCACACCATAATTACAGGCCTAAAAAAACAGGCGAAAAATATCGCAACGTCGTTTGACTAACTTTATCGCTGTACTTGGAGATCACGTCAGGTCTCACATATTATCCTGACTCGCGAATCTTCCCAAGTGACTGGCACTTTGTTGGGATCTTTAGGCGAAAACTGTGCTTTTTGAAAAAGACTTGTTTTTGGTAAAAATCGCAAGGTGCCCAAAACTGGAAAAAAAAAAAAGTAACGGACTTCTCGAGGAAAAAAAAAACAACCTGAAATCCCATGATCTTGTTACACGGTCCCTCCTTTCCGTTCTTCGAGGTCAGACAAACCTGTGCTTCTAACTCGATGCGACCTTCTGAAAGAAGCGTTTCGAGTAGCGTTATTATAGCGCGCCGAAATCGTCATCTATTTTATTAGAACGTTGTAATGGTGATAAAATTGCGCAGAATGCGCTAATTACCTGCAATGTTGAAGAATGGACAGGCGCTTGTAATAAAGCCAATAACATCGCCCTGTTAACGAGTCAAGACGAAAGGCGCGCCTTATAGCATTCCCCTATCGAATAAAGGCGAAAATATATAAGCGCGGAAAACTTACCAGCCCATCGGGGCATTCAGAAGCTGCGCTTATTATTTCTGTCGGCTCAACCCAACCGACGACACGACAGCTTCCAATTCCCAACTCGAACTTTCCGTTTATCGAACCGCTGACGAAATAGCCGTCGTTCGTAGAGTTGAACTGAACGCAAGTCACTGAACAACATTCGAAAAACTGTAGTAAGTTAGACAACAAAAGTGCAGAATAAAGAAATGAGATTCATTTAATATATCATTACCGTCATCCCTGTGTAAGAAGACCCTAAGGCACCGATCGGTCCCACAGGCAAACGGTTTTATCAGTCGACGACGAAAGCAACACTGCAGGAAGAATTCAAGTTGGAAACTAATATCTAACTTAATCAACTTCTTTAACACTAGCTTATTATATTATTAAACGAAAAATCATAGCTTAAAAAACATAAAATGAATATATTTTATTTATAAAATTTATTATTTAATATAAATATATTATTTATTTTTTGGTGGGCCTACCTGCGACTATTGGGCCCCGCTTCGCCAAAGCCCGTGGCCCGCGCAGGCATGCCCGCTCGGGGCCCCTTCCGCGCGGGCCTAAAATATTTACAGCCCGCCCCGCCACTTTGGCGAAGCGGGCGGGCGGGCTTGCGGGCCGCGGGCAGGTTTGACACCTCTACTCGCACCCAGATCTAATCTAAGGGCTTGTCACACCTCTAACGATCATATTTTTATATTGAGCTTTGGGCAAAAAAGGGCCTATAACTGGGAGCCCGTTTAAGAAGCCCAAATTCATCGGCTTACTGATTGTATGTAATAAAATTACTTCACACTTCTCGTCGGCCATTAATATTTCTTTTGAGTATTATTCCGTCATTAGGATTAGCTTTGGTTTCTCTCTGACGATCACGAGGCAGTAGATTTGGTAACCAAACATCCTTCATGTGATCGAATTTGTCGAAATTAGTTTTGTGAATATTACGTGTGATCCAATTATTGTGTGGCGATTGTAGGTAGTCAGTTGAGGCTTCTTCCTTGATCTGGTCATCATTTTTTTGTTTTTTCACGTTTTTTTTTTACTTTTGAGGAAATCGTGTTATGAGAATCTCTCGATTGCAATGCATGTACTGTTGTAGTGGTGAGAATTAGGCTGGATCTGGTTGATGAACACTTATATGTTCTTTCCCGGTGGTGTGTCCTTTTGAAGCCGAATAAAGTTTAATTTGTCCTAATTCATTATGATGTCAGTTTTTTGCTCGTGTCTTTCAAAGTTTATTAGTCCATTTTGTCCGCATTTGTTATTGCTGAATCAAAGCTAAGTAGAACCTCATTTAAATGGCATACAAACTGTGAATATGGTTTGTGATCGCAGCTTCGATTGAATCGCTTATTTTTTCAGTTGACGCGTGCTTGCTTCTTGTTTGGGGTTAGATATTTTCCAATATGACTTGTATTAGTAATTTTCTCTGGAGCTTTCTTACCAAGCAGTTGGTAGTTATAAAAATAGCAGAGAATGGATCCTGTGGATGATTATGATAAGGATGCTGCAAGGTCTTCAGGCAAACCAGTGAATCAGCAAAAGTTGAGCCAATCCAATACTTCGGGTCATCCTCTCAACCAGTTGATGTTGGTAATGATTTTCTTTGTCCAATAAGTTTTGTCCAGTAACCAATATGAATTATGTAGCAGTCTCTTGACGAAGCTTTTGCGACCATGCTCATATGTTCCAGTTACTCCATTTTTCTCGATTTTCCCTTTTCTTTACTGGAAATTTATAAGATTATGTAACTTTTGATTAGGACACCTTTCAAATCCTATCATTTGAATTATTCTCTAACTCCACTTCTTCCTTATCAGCTAAAGTGCTATGCTTTAGTGTTGATATTTAATCTGAAATGTGACCTACAATATTACTTCACGTTCACTTGTTAATGGCCTGGTATTAATAAGTTATTTACGTGAATGCAGCATCTCCTCAGCCTACTGATCCTACAGTGAGGAAAGCTGCAGACAATTTGGCAATTTTTGTGGCCAAGAATGGGAGGCTGTTTGAGCATGTTTTTAGGCAGAAAAGCCCTGGGGATACACCTTTCAAGTACGTATCACGAATATTTACTCCTATGAGTTGTTCTGTGTTTGAAGGGAGAGGAGCTGCTTCTGAAGTATATCTTGTAGCATATCCTGTTTTACTTCATCTTTCTGTTGTGGTTAATTGTTTAATCTGCATCTTAGTGGGCCTCTTCTTTACTTTATAGCCCTACTGAAGTGTACTTTTGGTGTTTGGATTCTTAAGATCTTGGAGCAACTGATCGATATATATTTGATTTTGTTGTGTATTTGTAAGATATTTAAGAGAAGTAAAATTTTATAATTGTTATTGCACGCAGATTCTTGTTTGATGAGAGCTGTTCTGATTACAAATACTATGAACATCGCCTCACTGAAGAAGAGAAGGCTTTGTCCCAAGCCGGAGACATTGAAAAATCACATAGTGGTTTGTGCCTTGATTCCAAAACTTAAGTTGCATATATATATATATATATAAATCAACGTGGTTCTGTTGATTTGTTTATATTTTCATGAGTGGTTTAGGTACCAATGCATTAACTGTATGGAGGAATTGGCGCACGGATCTAGCGTCTTCAAGCACCCATCTCAATGTTATCAACAACGCTTCACCCGCCGTGGTCATGTTTGGATGGCTCGCTCGTCGTCTCCTCCTGTTCAACCCTGAATCCGATCAAAGACCCTTAACGAAGCTCCCACTTCCGTTGCGTAATTTGAATGGTCCAATCAAGATCTCTTTGGTGAGTTCTTGCAACGGTTGCTTTACATGAAAATTATATGCGCTGGTGAGTTCAATTCGGTTGTATTTAACCCAATGACTAACGAATACGTTAGTGTGCCTGGTGGCGACTATGTGGGATTTCGAGCGTTGGGCTTTAGTGTCCTCGCTAATCGGTACAAGATGTTGCACATTTACCAAACGTTTTCTAATCCGATCTATGGTGTTAGAATCCACGACGTTGGGTCTGGCTTGTGGAGGGACGTCGAGACAAATTATAATATCAACTAGCGTCATCATCGCTCATTTACTTGAAAGGTGCTGTCTATATGCTTTTGTGGAGTGTAGTAGCTTACTTTGACTTCGATAGGGAAGATTTTGGGGAAATTGCGTTGCCTAGTGAATTGAGAATGGAATCTCGTCTACCATCGGTGAATGGCATGGAAGATTTAGGTGGTTGTTTGTGCGTGTATGACTTTCATTGCAAATCCGGATGGAACAATTGGGAGCGTTTCGATTTGTGGGTCATGAGAGACGAGAATTCTTGGAGCAGGGTGTTTGTAATAGACGATCCTTTGATTTCTCATATTTGTCCCCTACCTATCTTCAAGCCGATTCGGGTTCTCAATACCGGTGAAGTACTTATGCTTTGGATGGGCTGTGAGTGGTTAGGTTACCACCCACAGTATAAAACTCTGAGATATTTTCTCCAGCCCCCAAAAGATCATTATACGTCCGCTCTACATTTTATTCCTAGCTTTGTACCCCTTAAAGATCAGCTTCAGATCGACGATGCTATGGTGCAACGAGGTTTATCGAGGTACGATGGAGGTTGAGTTGAAATGCTTTTGAATTATCATATATGCCTCTACAAGTGAATATGATTGCAGACTTTTTATGTTCAGTCTATACCTTATTACCTCCTATTGAACTTGATTTTGGTTTATTTATTTAAAGACACTCATATATAATATAGAATATTTACCCTCTTCCTTATTTAGTAGATATGTGTTGTTTTTCCCTTACGAATCAGCTGAACTTTATTGCAGTTGAAGCAGTTTGGATTTACTGGCCTGGGTGGGATTGTGGAAGATTAGGAGCAGCATGAGGATTCGTTGATTCAATTTAAAATATTTTATGGCTTTTGGTCCTAAAACAATGAACTGTGTAGGTTGAATTTTAATAATGTTCTTTTTGCTATGAGTATCGACATGCATTGACTCTGATGTCAAATTCAAGACCAAAAAGATTATATATTTGAACATGATTCGCTTTGCATTTTTAACAATATCAAATTCCTCCAACTACCTTCCAAATTGATACTGATATATATTTTAATACTTACAAGTGTGTATGGGTAATGAACAGTAGCTTCCGTCATAATCTATTTTTCTTGATGATAGCCTATTTATCCTATTTTTTTCGTAATCATTACCTACTTATCGTATTATTCATCTTTTTGCCGCAAATTTGTTTGTTTCACGCATCAATATGATGGCCCACCAATGATTAAACATGTGAAGCTCAAACACATCGATGTACGGTGAATTGAACGACACAAAAGATCCCTAATTTACTTTTAAATGGGCTTACTTGAAGAATATGCTTAATGAATTAATCATTTAGTTAGAATGTCTCATGACAGCTAAATTACGAGTCATATGGGCCGTATCTTTTGTCATTAATATGACAACATGAGTGATGAGAATCCATAAATTTCTGAACTCTAATACACATGAACTGAAAAATCCGACGAAATGACAGAGCAACATTGTTAGCATAATTTAAAATTTAGAACATGCTTTTGCTAGTGCAAATTATTATATTCATGGAAGTTTCGTTTGTAAATCTACTTCGTTTTTACCCGTATAGGCGCGACTAACTATTCTGAGATGAGACAGTGCAACATATCTTCAATCGTCTGTGTCTGCATCGACGCCCGTGATGACGAGTCATGTGAAAACGAACCCAACTTATCGGGACATTGGTCCAACTGTGTGCCAAAGGAACGTGAATGCTTGCGTTGGGGCATGGTATGTTACCGGAGAATGTGAACCGTAGACGTAAAAGTGTGTTATGAATGATCGCAAATAGTAATATTTTCGAGGTTTATCTAAAGATTCTGTTACAAACAAGGGAAGTTTTTCGAGGCTTATCTAAAGATTCTAACACTATTGGCATTAGGAGTAGAATGAGTCTTGGTTTGTCATAAATCCTTGAGCAAGATAAAATTATGAAGTTTGAAGTAGTTTATTTATTACCCTACCTTTTGAACGAGCGGTGTAATAAAATTTGAGAGGTATTGGTTGCACGACTAATATGGTGTGTCGAAGAGCGTATAGCAAGATTGACTAACGTGAAGAATGAGGTTTTATGCTATATATTTCTTTGATTTTTTATGTGCTTAGCTTGAGGCAGAAGGACTCGATATTGGTTTATTAAACCATAGTTTCGAGAATTGCTTTGCACTCCAATCTAAGTCTACAATCTTCGCTTTCGCCTCATTATCCAAATCATCAATAGGTTCTTTCTCCTTTACCGAAAACTTAGTAGTAACGATCAGCACAATCAGTAATAATTTTTATCCTATAAAGCCACTTGTGAATTATAGTGAAAACCAAAACATTTCTATATCTTATATCATAATTGTTGGATGGCCATTATTTTGAGCGTCTGTTGTTAATTTCATATAATTTTGAAAATAACACATTGTATCTACCAGATGTAACAATTTTATTATGTTGGAAACTCTTTCATTCCTTCGATTACCTTCAATCTATAATGAGAGTTAGTTGTTTAATTAGATGATGATTTGTTGACATCTAAACTCTTTTGATGACTATTAAGTAATAAGTTGATAAAAGAATAACATGTGTGGATAAAATGAGCATTTATCGTCGCGCCTTGCGACAGGACTATCAAAATTCTAGTATTTATATAAATGCACATACATACAGGTAAATGGTCACAACTTAAATTAAAATGTAACAAATTATAGGATAAAATAGCAATTGCACCTGTCAGACCAAATTATAGCGGGGCGGTGAATATAACCCCTCACCGTATTTTCTTTTATACTTTAAGGTTATCATTAATTAAAATAGTGAAATTTAAATTTTCATTTCGAGCACGTCATATGTAGCATGATTAGTGCCACACCAACCTAACACCGTAATATAAGAGGTAATATGACACATTATTTTTTTTATGTGGCTTTGATTGATAATGCATTTTATGATGATATCCTATGCTGTTGTGGCACCAAGCAATACCATATTAGATGTGCTTATAAATTATGTGCATACCATAATTGTTCTTTAAAATTGATTATTATGATATAATTGAAAAGAATTTAAAAAAAAAATTAAGGGACAAATTGTAATTGAATAAGACATAACAAACTAAGACCATCTCAAACTCAAACTCAAACTGATTCTCAAACACAAAATGCAGTAAAATTTCTCCAACCGACAAACCAATTCTCGAACTTAAAAATTGTAATATTCTCTTCTATCTGAGTTTTTAATATTACCCATATAATTTATATTTTACAAATTACACTACACTATTATTTGGTATTTGATCACGAACTTTATGTGGTGGAAATAAATATAAGTGCTTGGATACATGATAGATCAATTGCTTAAGTTTAGTATAAATTTAAATATAATGCGGTAATGCTAAAATCCAACGTTCGGTTGACCTTTCACTATAATGATAATGATGAGGGGAAAGAAGATCAAACGTTTGGTTTCAGATACGAAGTAAGTTAAAAATCTTATGGAAAACAAGGAATCTTTGGCATTCAGCCAAATGTACATATTTTTTGACGTTATATACAACGATGGTTTAAAAAAAAAAAGTAGTATTGGGCCTCAACGTTACAGTTATGGGCCTAAAAGAATTTTTGACGTTATATACAACGATGGTTAAAAAAAAAAGTAGTATTGGGCCTCAACGTTACAGTTATGGGCCCAAAATTTTTTATTTATTTTATATCCATTCATCATCTGCCGTGCATTCAAGATTATCAAACACTGAAATAAGAAATAAAAAAATACTCATTCGTCGCCATCAATTATTGCATGACTTTACACAATAATCAAACTCCGCTTATACGAACGTTCTCTTTTCACAAGAACAGCGTAACTATTTCAGAAGACTCTTCCTGATTAGGGTTTTCAATTCGCCGCTTCTGAACAGCGTAACGTTCTCTTTGATTTATAATTTGTCCGCATTTGTAATTGCTGAATCGAAGCTAAATAGAACCTCATTTAAATGGAAATACAAACTGTGAATATGGTTTGTGATCGCAGCTTCGATTGAATCGCTTATTTTTTCAGTTGACGCGTGCTTGCTTCTTGTTTGGGGTTCGATATTTTCCAATATGACTTGTATTAGTAATTTCTCTGGAGCTTTCTTACCAAGCAGTTGGTAGTTAAAAAATAGCAGAAATGGATCTTGAGGATGATTATGATAAGGATGCTGCAAGTCTTCAGGCAGACCAGTGAAGCAGCAAAAGTTGGGCCAATCCAATACTTCGGGTCAATCATCTCAACCAGTTGATGTTGGTAATGATTTTCTTTGTCAAATAAGTTTTGTCCAGTGACCAGTATGAATTATGTAGCAGTCTCTTGACGAAGCTTTTACTGGACCATGCTCATATGTTCCAGTTCTCCATTACCTACTCGATTTTCCCTTTTCTTTTACTGGAAACTTTTAAGATTATGTAACTGTTGATTAGGACCTTTCAAATCTCATCATTTGAATTATTCTCTAACTCCACTTCTTCCTTATCAGCTAAAGTGCTATCCTTAGTGTTGATATTTAATCTGAAATGTGTCCTACAAGATTACGTCACGTTCACTTGTTAATGGCCTATGGTATTAAT
This sequence comes from Craterostigma plantagineum, assembly GCA_027422505.1. NCBI lineage: Eukaryota > Viridiplantae > Streptophyta > Magnoliopsida > Lamiales > Linderniaceae > Craterostigma > Craterostigma plantagineum. Next base: position 12,884 of record JAPQWV010003187.1, read on the forward strand.
TAGTTATTTACGTGAATGCAGCACCTCCCCAGCCTACTGATCCTTCAGTGAGGAAAGCTGCAGACAATTTGGCAATTTTTGTGGCCAAGAACGGTAGGCAGTTCGAGCATGTTTTTAGGCAGAAAAGCCCTGGGGATACACCTTTCAAGTACGTATCACGAATTATTTACTCCCTATGAGTTGTTTTGAGTTTGAACGGAGCAGAGCTGCTTCTGAAGTATATCTTGTAGCATATCTTGTTTTACTTCATCATTCTGTTGTGGTTAATTGTTTAATCTGCATCTTAGTGGGCCTCTTCTTTACTTTATACACTACTGAAGTGTACTTTTGATGTTTGGATTCTTAAGATCTTGGGAGCAACTGATCGAGATATATTTGATTTTGTTGTGTATTTGTAAGATATTTAAGAGAAGTAAAATTTCATATTTACTATTGCACGCAGATTCTTGTTTGATGAAAGCTGTTCAGATTACCAATACTATGAATATCGCCTCGCTGAAGAAGAGAAGGCTTTGTCCCAAGCCGGAGACATTGAAAAATCACATAGTGGTTTGTGCCTTGATTCCAAAACTTAAAGTTGCATATATATATATATATATATATATCTATACTTGTTTTATTTGAATATTGAGTTGAATGCAATTTTGGGATCATGAGGAAGCTTTTCTGGTAGCAAAGTTCCTCATGAGAACATACAGGTGTAACGACTATCATATTTGTTTCTTGTCTGTTTTATCTATCTGAGTTTTTGTAGCAGTTAACTGAGGATGATAGGCCCCTTTCCCTTTGCTCCTAGTTTAATATAGGTGGAAGTAATAATTAGATGAACAAACGACGATTTAATGATTGTACTACTTATCTTTCCTGATTACATTATGTGCTTGATGATATCCGTGACTTGTATAGTGTTAGCTGATTATTTGAATCGATTTGTTACAACACGTCAACATTCTCCGATTGCGTGGGTGAAAACCAATTATATTTATGGATGAAAATTCCGTCATTTTCTTATCTAGTCCTAGTGGTTTCCTAGTACTTATCCAGATCCCTACTCATAATAGTATTAGATGGAACTAGGTTCTCCATCGACTGGAGAGGCTTTTGCATAATAAAGTTTTATGCATCACAACTTGGTGATTTGTAATGTGGTTCTGTTGATTTTATTTATTTATTTATTTTCATGAGTGGTTTAGGTACCAATGCATTAACGGTATGGAGGAATTCACTCACGGATCTAGCATCTTCAAGCACCCATCTCAGTGTTATCAATAACGCTTCACCCGCCGTGGTCATGGTTGGAAGTCTCGCTCGTCATCTCCACCTTTTCAACCCTGAATCCGATCAAACACCCGTAACGAAACTCCCACTTCCGGTGCGTAATTTGAATGATCCAATCCACATCTCTTTGGTGAGTTCTTGCAACGGGTTGCTTTACCTGAAAATTAGATGCGCTGGTGAGTTCGATTCGGTTATATTTAACCAATGACGAACGAATACGTTAGTGTGCCTGGTGGCAACTATGTGGGAGTTGGAGCGTTGGGCTTTAGTGCCCTCGCTAATCGGTACAAGCTGTTGAACATTTACCCAACGTTTTCTGATCCAATGTATGGTGTTAGAATCCACGACGTTGGATCTGGCTTGTGGAGGGGCGTCGAGACAAATTATAATATCAAATTAGTAGCATCGTTCATTTACGTGAAAGGTGTTTTCTATATGTTTTCGGGGAAGGTAGTAGCCTACTTTGATTTCGACAGGGAAGATTTTGGGGAAATTGCATTGCCTAGTGAATTGAGGTCGAATGAAATGGAATCTCGTCTACTATCGGTGATTGGCATGGGAGATTTAGGTGGTTGTTTGTGCGTGTATGGCTCCTATTGCAATTCCGGATCGAACAATTTTTATGAAGTGGAGCGTTTAGATTTCTGGGTCATGAGAGACGAGAATTCTTGGAGCAGGGAGTTTGTAATAGACGATCCTTTGATTTCTCATCTTCTTCCCCAAGCTATCTTCAAGCCGATTCAGGTTCTCAACACCGGTGAAATACTTATGCTTGGGATGGGCCGTGAGTGGTTAGGTTACCACCCACGGTATAAAACTCTGAGATATTTCCCCCAGCCCCCAAAAGATTTTTATGTGTCCGCTCGACCTCTTATTCCTAGCTTTGTACCCCTTAAAGATCAACTTCAGATCGACGGTGCTATGGTGCAACGAGGTTTATCGAGGTACGATGGGGGTTGAGTTTGAAATGCTTTTGAATTATCATATATGCCTCTACAAGTTGAATATGATTGCAGACTTTTTACGTTCGTCTATACCTTATTACCTCCTATTTAATTTGATTTGGTTTATTTATTTAAAGACTGATGCTCAACATATATATATAATATAGATATATTTTCCTCTTCCTTATTTAGTAGCTATGTATCGTTTTTCCTTACGAATCAGCTGAACTTTATTGCAGCTGAAGCAGTTTGGATTTACTGGGCTGGGTGGGATTGTGGAAAGATTAGCAGCAGCATGAGGATTCGTTGATTCAATTTAAACATTTTATGGCTTTTGGTCCCAAAACAATGAATTTTATGTAGGCTGAATTTTATTAATGTTCTTTGTGCTATGAGTAAGTGGGTATCGACCTGCATTCACTCTGATGCAAAATTCAAGAACAAAAAAAAAAATTACATATTTTAACATGATTCCCTAGAAATTGCATTTTTCTATAAAACAATATTTTCAACTACCATCCAAATGGGTATTGATATATATTTTAGGAAAAAATTTGATAGTAATAATTCCAACTACGAATCATCCACTTGAAATAACCAACTATGAGTTATTTCCGAATAATCTCAACTATATAAGAAGCCTTCCGAAAATGCACGCAGTTGACTTGACACTTATTTAGTCAGTAAATTTATATCTTTTAAATTATAATTACATAGATATTTTAGAAAATGAAAAATCATATCAAAATAAATCAAAAAGAAAAATATATAATAATTCATAATTTTTTTGCGACTACACAGACGCATCATGGTTAAGGTAAATTTAATTTGAATTTTATAACATATAATTCTTAATCACTATTTAATATTAAATTTAACTTACACACTATGAAATAAGATTTTTTTTGTAAAATATCCTGAGTCAAGAATCCCCACGGGTTCGAGTATGGTACAATTTTATGCAACTATTTGACGAGAACTATGTAGGCTCAATTTTAATAATGTTCTCTGTGGTATGAGCATCGACTTGCATTGACTCTGCATTGACTCTGATGCCAAATTCAAGAACCAAAAAAATTACATATTTGAACATGATTCGCTTGAAATTGCATTTTTTTTAATACAATATTGAATTCTTCCAACTACCATCCAAATGGATACTGATATATATTTTAATACTTACAAGTTACAAGTGTGTATGGATAAATGAACAGTATCTTTCGTCGTAATTTATTTCTCTTAATGATATCCTGTTTTTATCCTATTTTTTCGTAATCATTACGTACTTATCGTATTATTCATCTTTTTGCCGCTAATTTGTTTGTTTCATGCATCAGTATGATGGCCCACCAATGCTTAACATGTGAAGCTCAAACACATCGATGTACGGGTGAATTGAACGACACAAAAGATTCCTAATTTTACTTTCAAATGGGCTTACTTGAAGAATATGCTTAACGAGTTAATCATTTAGTTAGAATGTCTCACGACAGTTAAAATTGTAATATTCTCTCTACATGAGTTTTTAATAATACACATAATCTATAACTTTACAAATTAGACCACACTATTATTTGGTGTTTGATCGCGAACTTCGTGTGGTGGAAATAAAATGTAAATGCTTGGATACGTGATAGATCAATTGCTTAAGTTTTACTATAAATTTAAATATAATGCTAAAATCAAACGTTCGGTTGACCTTTCACTATAATGATGAGGGGAAAGAAGATCGAGCGTTTGGTTTCAGATACGAAGTTAAATATCTTATGGAAAACGAAGAATCTATGGGCGTTCAAGGAGGAGAGAGATAATATAGTTGTTGTTTGCCCTTTGGGTATTCAGCCATATGTACATATTTTATGACGTCATATACAAGCGATGGTTTTGAAAAGGGTTAATTAAAGTTCAGGCCCCAATAGCATATTTAAGTTTGGGTTCAGGCCCCACTTGAATTTAATTTAGGCTAAAGGACCTAGTTTTCGAAAAGTTCAGTGAAAACTACCTAAAGGCTGCAAAAAGACATAAATATCCCTGACATATGCGAAATTTACCACAGGATACCTAAATGATCCGTTACAGCTGTCGAGATAATTATAACAGTTTTGGGCTTAAAAAAACACTTCCATTCATTTGGATAACAAATTGTCTGTATTGAGTACAATATCGCATATATTTTGTAATAACTTTATCAATTATAATACCAATACTAATAAACGAATAAATCAGACGAAAATACCTAAATGATGCATATTTAACTCGACATATGCCAAATCGACGAAAAAAATACTTAATATAAATGTGATGATATAAGACCCGAAGATATCTCCACAATTGTGATGATATAAGGTGAAATTATCGTTAATTTGATCATAAGTGTTATAAATTTCAGATATTAGTGACGTTAATTGTGAGAAGATAAATGTTTTCCGTATAGCAGAAAATACCACGTTTCTTTTAATAAATAACAAATCATGTTGCAAAAGTAACATATCATTCAAAAATAATACCGCTTCCTGCAGTAACACATTCCTTACACTCAATCGATCGAAAGAAGAAATTCATGTTCCAAATTTGATCCAATCTCGACGTTACTAACAGCACAAAGTTGTACCGGCTTCAATTTTAATGGGTCTTCATACTCAAAGAGAATTTTCGAAGTTCATAAAGCACAAAAGCTTCAAACACAATTCGGAAATTTCATTTAATACGGTGAAATCTCGACTTTAATGACCAGATAATGTAAATTCGACACAATTTCATCATGGGCCTTAGTTATCGACAATAATTATTGATGTTAATCATGGAATAATGAAGAATTTTGATGAGATCTAAGCGGACGTTTGCTAATTAAAATGGTTACTGAATAACACTTCATGCTTTCTGGGTAACAATTCTTGGAACAATAATACCATATGTCTTGATGTTTATAACAAATATTTCGGCAAAACGAACATATAGTGAGAAAATAATAACGACCCGTCACCCGTAAATAACACATGTTTAGTGCCCCCAAAATAATGGTTTTAAGCTGAAAAAACATACGTTTAATAAGCTGAAAAATTCATGTTTGAAATTCGATCCAATCTCGACGTTACTAACAGCAAACGTTGTATTGGCTTCGATTTTTCATGGGTCTTCATAATTAAAGAGAATTTTCGAGATTCATAAAGCACGAATGCTCCAAACATACGTTTAATACGGTGAAATCTCGAGTTTAATGACCGAATAATGTAAATTCGACACAATTTCATCATGGGCCTTAGTTATCGACGACAATTATTGATGTTAATCATGGAATAATGAAGAATTTTGATGAGATCTAAGTGGTAAACGTTTGCTAATTAAAATGGTCACTGAATAACACTTCATGCTTTCTGGGTAACAATTCGTGGAACAATAATACAATATGTCTAGATATTCATAACAAATATATCCACAAAACGTAACATATAATGAGAGATTAATAACGACTCGTTACCCGTAAATAACACGTTTGCCAATAAAAAGTTGGTCGGTAACATTTTCTTTATTCTGAGTAACAATTCACGCAATTTGGGTAACATTTCGTTAAGAACATTCTAGGAGTTTCTAGAATGTCAGAGATATTAACAGTACAATAACACATTGCCTGCAAATAATACCACATATCTGATAAAAATAACAATATACGCAATATTTATAACAATTTGTAGCTACAAGTACCACAGAATAGCTAATCAATGCCACATTACTATTTCGATTAAATTTCGTTCATAAATTCATTTCGTTCGGTTATATAAGATTGAAATTCATAGAAATAGATGATATGATGAAGCTAAATCACAAAATTTCTTTAAAAGACACGTTTTGCGAATGTTGATATCAATATGTGAAAGTTGAGATAAAATATCATGTATAAATATAGCTATTCCTTCACAACATACACTAGTATCTCTTTTAATGAGACATAACATTACGAATTTTATCACAAACGTATTCAAAGTTTAAAATTAAACCACAAATATCATTTTATATGTCGTAAATCTGTATTTGATACATTCTCGAAGTTATTTGTTAAGGAATTTTAATAGGATGGTTCGTTATCGTCACCAGTACCAGATTGCCCGCATTTAATATTACATGTTTGCTGTAAAATAACAATGCAAACCTAGCGAATAACGTGTTTACAGATTATGATACCACATAATATGTTTCCAGTACCACAATACTAATTCGATTAATTTCGTTCATAAATGCACATTGATCGAGATTTACAAGATTAACAACTTGTAAATGTATGATTTGATCCATTTATCACACCAAATTCCTTTAAAAGCCACATTGTTCGATGAAGGTGGATGATAGTGAAACGAGCCAGCAATTTGTAACACATAAACAACGTTCAGTAACATAATTTAAGTAACCGGTAACAGTTAAATAGTTTTTAGTAACACAGCTCGATACCATATTGCCAAAATCCCCAAATCCCGCTCAAATCCACAAATCCCGCCCAAAATTTACCATGTATCGTAAATCCGTTTAAAACTCATATCTTTTGGAGCATTAACATGTTTACAGCTTGGGTTTATTGTTGCGAATGCCACCAATCTCCATAAACACATAACCCTAAAACCCCAGTACGATAACGGCAGCAATTTGTAACACATAAACAACGTTCAGAACATAATTTAAGTAATCGATAACAGTTAAATAGTTTTTAGTAACACGGCCCGATACCATATTGCCAAAATCCCAAATCCAGCCCAAACCCCCAAATCCCGCCCAAATCCACAAATCCCGCCCAAAATTTACCATGTATCGTAAATCCCCAAATTCCGCCAAATCCCCAAATCCCCCAAATCCACAGTAATGTTTATTGTTTATTTAGTAACACTTTTAGTAACACTTTCGATAGAACAAGTAACACTTATATTTTATTTAGTAACAGTTCCACGTCAAATAAATCGAAACAGGTCTGCTAAAAAACATACCACATCAATACATATGAAAACAAAAGTAGGCCGTAGTATAACACTTCAGATAAAAAAAAGTAAAGGTTCGATTTCATATAGTAACAGTTCCATGCCAAATTATCGAAACAGCCTGCTAATAAAATACCATATCAATACTTATGAAAAACAAAAGGAGATCAGAATATACCACGTCGGATATTCCAAGTAACTTTTGAGGTAGTAACAATTAAGTGCCCTAAATTATCGTAACAGGTCTGCTAAGAAAAATAAAATAACACATCGATGCTTAAAACAAAAATACATCATAATATACCATCTTAGAAAATCCAAGTAACGTTTCTATTTCATGAAGTAACAGTTCTGTGCCAAAAATTATCGAAACAGGTCCGTTAAGCAAAATACCACAACAATACTTTTGAGAAACAAAATTAGGTCATAATATACCAAAAATGACCAAATCGATTATAAGTTACCTTTTGTATCATGATACACTTTGTTCGTACGTTTATAACACGAAAACATAAATCAGTAACAAGAATGCATAAAATAGTAACACTTATTCCAGATGAATCTATGCCTTCCATACGACCACTTTCACACAACGTACGTTTCAAAATTGATGAGGTGACGATTGTTCAAAATTGACAGAGCCTATGAAATGCCCAAACGATGGGTACCTCGAATACACAAAGATTAGCTGCAATTGCTGCGAAAATATAGTTCGATTGGCCCGTTTTTCTCAAATTTCAAACCGTATAAAAAGTCATCAAAATTCATACATCGTACTTCAGCAATATCAGATAAATCCTACGTGAACACGTTGAAATTGATTGGTTGATGGGGTAGTCGATTGTGCTTGATTCTGCGAAAACTGGGTTTCGATTAGCCGAATATATATAAAAATGCATAAAAAAACAGTTTACTATCGGGAAGTAACATTTTATCAGTTTAAAGTAACATGTTTGGTTATTACGGTAACAAGTCGTCAGATCTATGTAACGTAAATATCGCGTCGAATACCACTTCAGAGAACCTTTACGAAGGGTATTTTAGTAAAAATATAGTTTGGGCCTTTACCTTTGAATTTTTAAAAACTGCTCCTTTAAACTAAAGATTATTCTGACAGGGCCTGATCACTAAATTGAAACTTTTCTAGGGCCTGATCCGTAATTGCCCCTTTTGAAAAATAATAGTATTGGGCCTCAGCGTTACAGTTATGGCCTAATAGAAGTAATTCCTTTATTATTTATTTTATATATCCATTCATCATCTGCCGTGCATTCAAGATTATCAAACACTGAAATAATAAATAAAAAATACTCATTCGTCGCCATCAATTATTGTATGACTTTACATAATAATCAAACTCCGCTTATACGAACGTTCTCTTTTTCACAAGAACAGCGTAACTATTTCAGAAGACTCTCTCTGATTAGGGTTTTCAATTCGCCGCTTCTGAATATATCCGATCAGAGAGCGAAAGCTTTCTCTCACTATCTTGCTTAGCGAACGTCGTTTGGCCTCAGGTAATTTCATTTTTCCGGTTAAAATTGTGCTTTGATTTATTTTTAAATCTTTCTGACTAAGTAAGTTATTGGCGCCGGTGGAAGTTTGATTAGTTGACAAAGATCCGATTTTGTATGGATCTGTGTTTTGGGACGATATGATTGATGGTTAATAACTGAAGCGTGATCAGTTACTCTTGCTCCTGGATCTTAATGTTGCTATATGGGAGCGTATCATTTAGATCACTCAGCAATATGCAAATTTCCAATGATATTAGTTTCTTCTGCAGATTTTATGTTGGAATATTTTTTGGGGCTTCGCCTGGTTTAATGATTTCGTTAATCTACTGTGACTATTAGTTAATAACAGTGTGGTTCTGTTCTGTTATTGGTGATGTTTTTTTTTTCATTTCTTGCTTTTCTTGACGTCTGAGTGTCTTGCAAGAACATTCCATTTTGGTTGGATTATTGATATATGAGTACCGGTTAATGTTGGTCCTTTTATTTATTCTATCTGTTGGTTTTTCGGACTGATGTATTAAAATTTCAATACCTCAAATCGAGGTCATGGATGAATAACCAAATTACCTTGCGCGATTGCTCAGTTATCCATTTATTTATGGTGGCTGTGATATACTTTTTATATCTTGGTACAGAAAATGAAAGTTTTCAATCGCTCAACTTAATGTTTGGCTATTAAACCGTATTCAGGGAGGAAATGGCTATGGAAGTTACCGAGGTCCTTGTTAGTGCCCAGTCAGTTGATTCAGCAGTAAGGAATCATGCAGAAGAAACTTTGAAACAGTTCCAGGAGCAAAACCTTCCTGGCTTTCTGTTATCCCTTTCCGCTGAGCTCGCGAACGAGGAAAAGCCAGTTGACAGTCGTAAACTAGCTGGTTTGGTCCTTAAAAATGCTTTGGATGCTAAAGAACAGCACAGAAAATACGAGCTTGTTCAGAGGTGGTTGTCATTGGACGTCGTTGTGAAGAATCAGATCAAGGCATGCTTGTTAAAGACCCTCTCCTCCCTTGTTTCTGACGCTAGGTCCACTGCATCGCAAGTCATTGCAAAGGTTGCAGGCATTGAACTTCCTCAGAAGCAGTGGCCTGAGCTCATAGGATCGCTCTTGTCCAATATTCATCAAGTCCCTCCCCACGTCAAGCAAGCTACGCTCGAAACCTTGGGATACTTGTGTGAAGAAATCGTGCCAGACGTTATCGACCAAGATCAAGTGAATAAGATTCTCACGGCTGTGGTCCAAGGCATGAATGCCAGCGAAGCTAACAACGAGGTTCGACTTGCTGCCACACGAGCTTTATATAATGCCCTTGAGTTTTCTCAGGCTAATTTTTCAATTGACATGGAGCGTGACTACATAATGAAAGTGGTGTGTGAGGCTACGCTTTCGCCAGACATAAGAATTCGACAAGCTGCTTTCGAGTGCTTAGTCTCCATTGGGTCGACGTATTATGAAAAATTGGCTCCATACATACAACAAATCTACAGTATCACGTCCAAGGCAGTAAGGGAAGACGAAGAACCTGTTGCCCTTCAGGCGATTGAGTTTTGGAGTTCGATCTGCGATGAGGAGATCGATATTTTGGAGGAGTATGTGGGCGATTTTTCTGCTGATTCTGAGGTTCCTTGCTATTATTTTATCAAGCAGGCACTTCCCGCCCTTGTCCCCATGCTTTTGGAGACGCTTCTCAAGCAAGAAGAAGATCAGGACCAAGACGATGGAGATTGGAACGTCGCAATGTCTGGTGGAACTTGCCTAGGGTTGGTTGCTCGAACCGTGGGCGACGACATTTCTGCCACTTGTGATGCCATTTATCGAAGAAAAACATTCAAAAGGCCGATTGGAGACAGAGAGAAGCTGCAACTTTTGCCTTCGGTTCCATATTGGAGGGCCCTTCTCCTGAAAAATTAACCGGCCTCGTCAACACTGCTCTGAACTTCATGCTCAATGCCTTAACGAACGACCCGAGCAGCCATGTAAAGGACACGACTGCTTGGACCCTTGGAAGGATATTCGAGTTTCTCCATGGCTCCATGCTCGATGCATCGATCATTACCCCGAATAACTGTCAGCAGATCGTCACAGTTCTCCTTCAGAGCATGAAGGATGCTCCCAACGTTGCAGAGAAATCATGCGGCGCGCTCTATTTTTCTAGCTCAGGGCTATGAGGATGCTAGGACGCAATCTCCATTGGCGCCGTATTTCCAAGATATTGTGAAGGGCCTTCTGTACGTTACTCACAGGGAAGACGCAGGGGAGAGACGACTAATGACTGCTGCCTACGAGGCACTGAATGAAGTAGTTAGGTGCTTGACCGACGAAAATGCCCATATGGTGATGGAACTGCTTCAAGTTATAATGGCTGAGCTTCACAAGACTTTGGAGGCGCAGAAACTGTCTTCCGAAGAAAGAGAGAAGCAAAGCGAATTGCAAGGCCTTCTCTGTGGTTGCCTTCATGTCATCATTCAGAAATTAGGGTCCTCAGAGCCCACAAAGTACGCTTTTCTGCAGTACGCAGATCAGATCATGAGCCTTTTCCTCAGAGTTTTCGCCTGTAGAAACGCCACCGTCCACGAAGAGGCGATGCTCGCCATTGGCGCGCTCGCCTACGCCGCGGGCCCTAATTTCGCCAAGTACATGCCCGAGTTCTACAAGTACTTGGAATTGGGCCTTCAGAACTTCGAGGAATACCAAGTTTGCGCCGTAACCGTTGGCGTCGTGGGGGACCTTTGCAGGGCTTTGGAGGATAAGATCCTTCCTTACTGCGATGGGATCGTGACTCTGCTGATGAAGAACTTATCGAGCTATCAGCTTCACCGATCCGTGAAGGCGCCCATCTTTTCTTGCTTCGGCGACATAGCTTTGGCGATCGGCGACAATTTCGAGAAGTATCTGATGTTCGCGATGCAAATGCTTCAGAGCGCAGCTGAGCTGTCAGTACGTGCGTCGAATTTCGAGGAGGATATGATAGAGTATAACAATCTCCTCAGAAATGGAATCTTAGAAGCGTACTCGGGAATATTTCAGGGATTTAAGAACTCTCCTAAAGCCCAACTACTCGTCCCTTACGCGCCTCACATCTTGCAGTTCCTGGACAGCATCTACATGGAGAAAGACATGTAAAACGCAGTCTTTTCTTTTTCGACACATGTAATCGTATTTCCCTTTTTTTATTTATCTTCTCCAAATGCAGGGATGAGGTTGTGATGAAAACTGCAATAGGCGTCCTCGGAGACCTCGCCGATACTCTTGGAAGCAACGGCGGTTCTTTGATTCAGCAATCTCAGTCGAGCAAAGCCTTTCTGAACGAATGCTTGTCCTCGGACGACCATTTAATCAAAGAATCCGCCGAATGGGCAAGGCTGGCAATTAGCCGGGCTATATCAGTTTGAAAATGGGGCGGTGAAATTTTTTTTTTCTGTTTTACATGCATGCATATGGTCTCGTCGTGTCGTTGTCGCTCACTCATGCATAAGCATCAAAGGGTTCGTGTTTTTTTTTTTGGTCGGTCAGTGGCTTTGGTGGGCGTATATGGCTGAGCCAAGTTGGCTTCCCGTGAGCCACCGTGGCCCCTTTTCCGGCCCCTAAAAGCAGTCAGTCGGTTTATTTCGGTTGAACCCTTACCGCCGAAGCATATGTTGTTCGAAGTCTGAGTCGGTCGGTTTCATACAATCGCATCATTTTATGTAATGTTATACATCCATATTTGGTATGGTAAGTCCCATCTTCATTTTAATTTACAGAGCATTCATATTCCATTTGCAGTACTGTTATATTTTTATTCTGTCAATTTGTTTTTGAATTTGCGGGTCTGTTTTGTTTCAGAAAGCCCTCTCTCTTCTGTAAGAATGTGGGATGTATTTGAATGTCATTTGGTTGTGATGACATTGAAATTGAATGAGAGATTGGAACTGATGAAGTCTTCTGTAATCTTCGGCTTTGTATATCCATTATGTTTCATCATCAAAAGCACGTCTGAGTCTCTACTTCAATATGTTCTATGATTTTTATTTTCTTTTTGTATAGTACTTGAATTATATTTATACTTTTTATCAATTGGGTAAAGAAAATCATTCATCCTCCTTATTTTTTTGAGGCAATTTGACGTCAGGCTCCAACATAAATTTCATTTAGGTTTTAGGTCCTGTCAGAAAATTTTTAATCTTAAGGGTCTGATACACTTAAGTAGGGGTGTTCATTATTTGGGTGACCCAATTAACCCACCCAAATCGAACTGAATTCGGCTTGTTGGTTTGGTTAATTCGGGGATCGGGTGGTTAATTAATACCAATTTGGCCTAGCTTAAAGATATAAATCATATAAAACTAATACTAATTGGGCCTACCTTAAAAGATATAAATTATATAAATATAATACTATATGTACCTAGGGATTGTGTTATGAATATTTAGACCACCAAGCTTGTAACTTGTTAATTGGTTTTTTACCTAACAAACCAGTTAACCCGAAAATCGAGTAACCCGGGAACCAAATAGTTGAATGCTTTTGGTTTGGTTTGCGGTGGTTGTCTCAACTGTCAGAAACCCGAATAACCCGAACACCGAAAATTAACCCATTTGAACACCCCTACACTTAATGTTTTTCAGTACCACTTCATGAACCTGCAGTATCACTTCATGGACATGCAGTACCAAATCAGCGTTCTACAGTACCACTTCACAAAAAATTATAGTCTGATACCAGTTCATATACAAGGTATAACACTTGCGTTAATTTTATGTCTTTATCTCTAAATTTTACAAAAAAAAAACGGGTCCTTAACCCTAAAAATTTTTTAACAGGGACCTGAAACCTAAATTAAAAATCTTTTAGGGCTTGAAACTTAATTATGGTCGTGTAATATATTAAGGTCGTTTTCTAGTTTCTTAAATAATTTACAAAGCTAGTAATAAATTAAAATTCTAACAGGTATGAAAATTAAACCCCATGCGAATTTGCCATTAAATAAAAAATAACAATTAAAAACTTTTAAATAACAGAATAATTATTGTTTAGAATGTAATTCAATTTCAAATGCATTGCCATAAATAATAAACAAAAAAAGGTCTGGGTGTGGGTATATTATAATTAAAATTAAGGGCAATTTTTATTTCAGGCCCCTCCATAAGTATAATTTAGGGTTTAGACCCTCTTCGAAAAATATTAGTTTTAAGGACTCATTTTTATGCAGTACTACTTTATTGCTCTTACATACCAGTATGTTGAAATTATGTACCACAAAACCATAATCCGGTACCAGTTTATAATCATCTGATACCAGTTTATTTTCTGCAGTACCACTTTATTGCTCTGACATACCAGTATGTTGAAAGTTGTAACACAAAACAATCATTCTATACCAGTTCATATATTTTTCATACAACTTTTTTACATCAGATAAAATGGGTCATTTAACCTAAAAGATTCTTAAGCAGGGCCTGATTTCGAATTCACCCTAAAATTAAAACCACCTTCGGAAAGTTCCTTTCTTTAATGAAAAAGGAAAACAGTTAAACTTTTTCATTTAGCTTTTCCAACCATAAAATAGTCCTACAGTTACTACTTTACTTCCAAACTCCCACGCAAACAAAGAATCATATAAAAATAATGCAAGATCCGAACATCTCCGGCCACCACTCCACCCCGCCGGCCCACCCAATGCGGCCGTCCCACCACCGTAGGGCCCACTCCGAGGTGAACTTCCGCCTCCCCGACGACCTCGACCTCGGCGGCTCCTCCGACTCTTTCGACAGAAACTGCACCTTCGTTGACGAGATTGGATCTGAGGACGACTTGTTCTCAACTTACATGGACATGGATAAGCTCAACGGCAATGGATCTCCAAATGTGCTGCTCGACGGCGACGTCAACGCCATGGAAGACACCAAGAACGGCGGCGGCGGCGGTCGGCCGAGGCATAGGCACAGCAACTCCGTCGACGGATTTCTGTTCGGCGGTGGTAGTAACAGCAATGAGTCTAGCTCGATTGAGCCCAAGAAAGCTATGCCGCCAGACAAGTTAGCTGAGTTGTGGGCTGTTGATCCCAAAAGGGCCAAAAGGTGTGTGCTTTTGCTCTTCTCTATTTTCTTGGTTTTTGTTGAGTGATCTTTCTGTCTTCCATGCTTAGTGTGTGGATCTACTGCATATGTCGTTTGATAAAGATCCCTTTTTTTCAAGTAATGATTCCGAAATGGGCCTTTTCAGCTTTAGATCAGCACAGTTCTTGGATTATCGTACTATATGTTTCTTCCTAGATTTGATGTTGGTTGGCTTTGGTAATTGGTCTTTACTAGAATTGGTCAAAATCTTGGAGTATGAGATTCTGATATTCAGCAGCAAATATCTAGGATAAATGCTCAATTATGATGACAACTGGGATATGACTGGGATGGGTAGATTCATGGCTTATGATGATGTAATGATATTGATAAGTAATGATCATTGATCATCAAGAAATGCTTAAAATCTAGGATTCTGGCGAATCGACAATCTGCTGCTCGATCGAAAGAGAGAAAGGCTCGTTACATTTCAGAACTCGAGCGAAAAGTTCAGAGCCTTCAAACCGAGGCAACTACACTCTCTGCACAGCTCACATTGTTTCAGGTAACAATTATCACATCTATCTAATATTTTCCATAGCTTCAATTTATCTTCCCATGAGGCATTGTTCTGTTTTCAGAGAGACACGAATGGGCTTAGCAACGAAAATACAGAGCTTAAGCTTCGATTACAAGCAATGGAACAGCAAGCTCAGCTACGAGATGGTAAGAAAATCGATTAAGGTTTTCGATCTTTCTTTTACTCGGTTGACATCTGTTTTGCTGTCCTTAAAAAAGAATTAAAAAAAACTGCGCAGCTCTTAACGAAGCGCTGAAGCAAGAAGTGGAAAGGCTAAGGATCGCCACTGGCGAAATATCTGGAGCCGAGTCGTTCGACCAAACGAGCGCATTATTATTCCCCACGCAAAACGCCTCAGTACTACCCCAACGAGCGTTTCTCCGTCCTCAACAACAAGACACTCTCGGGCGCTTTCAAGGGCTCGATATCAGCAATAAGTGTATCAGGAAATCTGAAGCTGAATAGTTACTAGTTTTCATAGGCTGACTTATTTTTATTACAACCCCTTACTTTAACTCCTCAGTCGCTTTTTGTTCGTCGTTTCATTCGTTCGTTCTTGTCTTTTAAGTTGCCTGACTTCTTGTAATAAGACTTGAGAGAACATATATGCTTAGCTAGAGCTATGTTGTGACTTCCATATGAGTTTAACGTTGTGTTACTGAAACATTTCCTTTTCTTTTTCATTTCTTTTTACAAAGTCGCCATTGAATCGATTCGTCAAATCAAACTAAACAACGACAGACGTCTTAGTTGGCAATAATGGCGTGGATTTTCTTAAATAGTTGTTTGAAATCTTCGTATTGAAGATAAGGCAATCAAATAGTGTTATTCGGTCCCTTGATTAACTTCCCATGTCACCATAATAGTAGTTATTGCACATGGCCAAGGCGCCAACTTAGAGATTAATATAATATATATTATATTAGTCAAAACGTGATATGAATCCTCCTTACCCTTCAACCTCATGTGAGGGGTTTTCTAATCCTCTAGACAAATGTTGATGTTTCGGACCTCACTTTTCATGGTCCATATATGCAATAAAAAATACAACGACTCCTTTTCTTGACAACAATGACAAGATATATATGGATAAAAATCCATGCACATGCATTACTTGTGGATGATGTTATTTCAGGTCTATATTCACGTTCTGTCTATTTCACATAATATACGTTTTTTTTTCCCTTCTTTCCATTACCATATCTTAACATTGCATATGATACTAAACAACATGTTAGGGTTTTGAGTCTTTGAGAGAGAGAGATAGAGAGACTTGCCCCACGTGCTTTTACATCAACGGACATGAACTTAGCATACAATTATGTGACTCTTTTGCGTATATAACGACGACGTACTTTTGTTGTATGGTAAAAGATGTAATTTTTTTAATGATAAAAAAGAGAAAGAATGATGGATTTGTTTTTATGAAAATGAAAATGAAGAGAATTCTTTTGCAGCCATTTTAGTACACGATTTAAGAGCTCAAAACATACTCTGATAGCATCCATAACCAGACATGAAAATAAAATTTAAGAAATTAAAATAATAGCTCGCCATAATTTCATAGGCGCATGTGCTCGTGGGGTCAACTAAATTGGCAGTTGGTAGTCAAGTTGGAAACAAACGCATGTGCCCCGTCGTAGTTTTCGAACTTCGATTATGTGTAACTGTCCCAAATCTTACATTATACTTTATCAAATCCTACTATTAACTGCCTATTTGCAGACCTAAATATGCTACACTTAAGTCCCTTTCTACACTCTACAACAACGCTCTTCTCCCCCACCACATTCCCTTTCCCCTCTATATAATTCCCCCATGCCCCTTCCTTTACCCCAACACTCAGTACAAACAACCAAATATCTGTCATTCCCAAAAAAAAAAAAGGAAAAATTAAAAGAATGAGTAATGCAATTTTTCCTAGTGTTAGCTTGATCTTCATCTTCACTTTCAGCTCAAAGGTTGCCTACTGTGACTACGGAGGATGGGAAGGCGCCCACGCAACCTTCTACGGCGGCGGCGATGCTTCAGGCACAATGGGTACGTTACATAATAATAATAACAATAATAACAATAATGTATTATTATTAAGTCTTTATTTTTTCTTGTACTTTAGGAGGAGCTTGTGGATATGGCAATCTGTACAGCACGGGCTATGGGACGAACACGGCTGCGCTGAGCACAGCCCTTTTCAACAACGGGCTGACGTGCGGCGCGTGCTATGAGCTCACGTGCAACAACGACCCGCGCGGGTGGTGCCTCTCGGGAACCATAATGGTCACGGCCACGAACTTCTGCCCCCCAAACCCGTCCCTCCCCAACGACAACGGCGGGTGGTGCAATCCTCCCCGACAGCACTTCGACCTCGCCGAGCCCGCCTTCTTGCAGATAGCGCAGTACAAGGCCGGGATCGTCCCCGTCAACTACCGAAGGTAATAGTGCGAGTGACGTTTTTTTCTTTTTTCTTGCATTCCTATTTTATCGTCTGGCGGCGCTTTCCGGACAGCAACTTACGAGATTGCAGTTTAAGGATGATAACTAACTTCCGAAATGGAAACAATCTAAGGACGGGATGCGGCACTAAACCTAGTTGCGTCCTTAAATTGCTTCAATTATGAAATTTAACGTCCTGCAATCATAAGATCATGGGTTCGCCACTGACCGAAAGTGCCACCCTTGACTTACGTGACAAAAAAAAATAGTTGAGCCTTATGTCCCAACATGCAACTGTGTAAATTTACGATATAACCTTGCCTCTCGTGTTATCTGACTAGGGTGCCGTGCCAGAAGAAGGGCGGGATTA
This sequence comes from Craterostigma plantagineum, assembly GCA_027422505.1. Classification (NCBI taxonomy): domain Eukaryota; kingdom Viridiplantae; phylum Streptophyta; class Magnoliopsida; order Lamiales; family Linderniaceae; genus Craterostigma; species Craterostigma plantagineum. Next base: position 31,003 of record JAPQWV010003187.1, read on the forward strand.
GGTTCACGATCAACGGGCACTCGTTCTTCAATTTGGTGCTCGTGACTAACGTCGGCGGGGTGGGAGACGTACACTCGGTGTCGATCAAGGGTTCGAACGGCGGCTGGCAGCCGCTGTCGAGGAATTGGGGACAAAATTGGCAGAGCAATTCGTACCTCAACGGCCAATCGCTGTCGTTCCAAGTCACCACGAGCGACGGGCGGACGGTCACTAGCTTCGACGTGGCGCCCCGCGATTGGCAGTTCGGGCAGACCTTCGAAGGAGGCAATTTTGAGATTGATGTGTTATGTATATGCCATATGATACAGGAAATAATGGACTTGTATCATTGTATTGTATATTACAAAGTAATGGCGTGGAGGTAAGTAGTAATTATACAATTTCTTTTGTGTTTTGGGTTTTAAAGATACTTGTTGGTCAGTGGTGATCGGAAAGTATGGATGTCGCCCTGATTTTATCAAATGTGATGTTGGATTGAATACATAAAGATTTTTAATCATTTCTTTATAGTTGACCTCTATTTATAGGCGCCTCTTATTGCATTTAATTATACAAGTTGTAATTGAATTGGTGCTATTATTTTACTTTATTCCTTGGTAAAAAAGAAGGGCTAGTGCGAGGTTACTCTGGGTAATGTAGAGAAATAGTACCTACGACGAAGTTGATGTCAACATTACAGTATAGAGGTGAAGATGGTGAGAATATTATTATTATTGTTATTATTATTATTATTATTATTATTATTATATTATTATTATTATTATTATGTATCCCACGAAGTCCTGTACTCTCTGAACAAGAGTTCTTTCTGGGACTAGTTAAACTTCAAAATTTTAGTGGTGACTAATCATATTTGAATGTACCATACTATCTCCATTTAACCCGGCCCATGTAGATTATTTCTTGTTTTTATTTCAACAAGATACAATAATCTTATTTCTTACAGATCCTTCTAGGCAAGGTGACACATGCTATCTTATAATAAATAGAAATGTAGCTTTATGATAGGGGACACGTGTCCACCTGTTTATTTAGTACAAAAATAATTTACTTTAAAAGATATAAAATCCATGTTGGTTAACAATATTATTGAAATTTAAAAAAACTAGAAACTATCCACTATCATATTAATTTTGTCAATAACTATCTACTAGCACACATAAAATTTACTAATTTTATTAGCATATAAAAATTAGGAATAGCTAATAACGTGCATTGCACGGAAATATACTAGTTTAAACAAGGAGCAAAGAACCTATTCCCTCAACAAAGCTTTAGAGACACAGTTGTCTTGTTGATGGAGATTAAGCCCATCCAATGGATCATCACACGATTACATGCATTCTGATTCTAACTTATCCCTTGTTCGAAAGTTCCTGCAAATCCATATCAACTCTCTCTCTCTCTCTCTTCTCTCTCTCTCTCTCTCTCTCTCTCTCTCTATTTACATATTATATATATTATATATGTATAGGTATTTTTCACCTTCCCATATTTTTCCACTTCTAATTCTTGGACACGAGCTAAATGAAATGAACAACGAGTGATGTGTGTTGGGTACACGTTATCTTGATTCTCCCACTACGCCAGAATATGCAAGAAAAATGAAAAGGGAAAGTTAAGTAAGCTGCATAAATAACTAATAGTTATTGTGTTTGTTCCGTTATGTGTGTTGGGGCAAACCATCTAATACTCTTTTATTAATAATGGGAGGGGACTTACAAACTGTCAAATTATAATCAATTTGTATCAATTACACAAAAATTTAAGCCAATTGGTTAGTTTATTCACGGCTGGTCAATTTACACACATACATGGAAAAACTGTCAATGTACACACGTTCACGGTTGGTCAATTGGTTAGTTTACTTGGTCAATTTATATTTATCTACAATTAGAAGTTATTAAAAAAATAAAAGAAAACTACCGCACGTCCACGCGAATGAGAAACTGCCATCGGACTATCCAAGCACTGATTTATGCACGCATTTGTGTGCCAACGATACTACTAGATTGAATAGATTGGTATTCCAATCTGATATTCCACCAACCGAATCGAGACAAGTGTATAGTTGGTCAACTGAATTTAACACTTGTCAGAAAATGGTTGGTGAAACACAAAGGTGGAACACGTTGTGGCACGGACAATCCGAAACCCGATACTAGTAGTTATTGATTTCGTTACGTTATGTGTGTTGGGACAAACCGTAGTGAATAAGTCGAAAGTAGATGCATTGCATGCATTATTTGTTTTCTTTTTTTTAGATGCGTATCTCTGTCATTCATCATCATCGTCATTATCATAATTAATAGCGAAACCCATAATGGGGATGAATTGGTGTATTAGAAAAAAAAAAAGATGCGATTATTTTTTTTCTTTTCGACAATCATTTACATTATTTCTAGACTTTTTGGAGGTTTCAAATGATTAATCTATGCATCCTATCCAACTTTCACCATCTAGTTGTCAAAAAAGCAAAAATAATTATTTTGTGTCTTACTTTGTAACTTGAGAATAATAGGGACCGTTTTTGATCATGTTATCCACATACACATCTAGTATTATGTATTATTAATACGAACATTAAATATCTAAAAAGGCTCCGCGTGTACTCGAAATATAAATCATGAATAGTAGTTTCATAAAAGAGATATTTTCCGCTGTAAGTTCATCAAATACTACGGATCTATGCTATCATTTATTTGGGACTACCGAGTGAGTTGCCACGTACTTATTGCATTTAGGAATCTCACGAGATACACTCTGACAAATGGACTTTAGGATAAAAGTAAAGCTTTTGTCAGATAGACTCTCACAAAATATGAGGTACTAATTATATAATATAATCTATGCAATATTATTTTCTTCATTCGATGTTCTTGTCTCGATACTTACCTTCCACAGGAGTATTTTCAACTCCAACTACCTACATAAATACATTGCTGAGTCGTCAAATGAATCAACCAAGAACAGTTTAAAACACGTTATTAAAGATATTATTTAATTCGAATTTAATACTACTTCGATTGTAACGAATCAAATACTATAGTTCAGATAACAAACCAAAAATAATCTGTACAACCTCGTTGTTCCCTTCCCCATTATTAACCACGTCCAAACTACGGCGATCGTCAACACCACCGCCGGCGACGGCGCCGATTAAACCATATTTCCTAAAAAAGCCCTTCAACCCAATCCCAAGCATGCAAAACAACATAAGTCCCAATCCCACCAATCAACCCATAAGCAATCGAATATAAGTCAAAGGCATCAAAGTCAAAGTCACAAAACGCCGGAATCGCCTGCCTCATATCTCCCCAATCCACCTCAACCACCGCCTCATCATCAGAACTCCGACCAAGACCAGCGGCGGGCCCACCGCCCACGGCGGTATCGCCGCCAGCAACGGCGTGAAGAAGAAAGCAAGCATAAAGTAACCCGCCACGGTCAACGCGGTCAACCCCGTCCTTCCGCCTTCTCTGATCCCAGTCGACGACTCTATGAACGCCGTCACCGGCGAAGTTCCCAGCAAAGAGCCTACGACGATGGCCGACGCGTCGGACATGAAAGCAAAGTACTGTCCCTCGAAATCTCCACCGCCGCCCTCGGCGTCTGTGCTGAAACCTGCGAATCTCGCCATGGAGTACAGCGTCCCCGTCGTGTCCAATATGTCGACGTACAGAAACGTGGCCAAAGCTTCCCAAAATTTAGCTTTTCCGGCGCCGGCGAAGCTCAGAGCGCCGGCGGTGGATTCTATTCTTGGAACGTCGACCACCCTCTTGAAGTAGCTGTAAGAAGAATCTCCTTGGGGAGTATTTGGAAAAAGCCGTCACCTTCGTGTGCCTAAACCAAGAAACGGCGGTGACGAAGACGATTCCGTATATCATAGCACCTTTGACCTCCTTAAAAGGCAGTAGGCGATTATGACGAAGCCCACCACTCCGAGCCACAGAGTAGGGCTTTCCATGCGTCCGTGAGTGCACATAATCTCGGCGGAGACAGAACCTCCGGCGAACAGCGCCACCGTCCCATTCGCCGACGTCGTCGCCTGAGCCACCGCCGCCCGGTCTGAGCTCGGGCATCCGCCTAGAGTCACAGCGTCGAAGGACTGAACCCTACCAACCCAACGCCTTCATTGCTCTGCAGACCTATGAACGCCAAGAACAAACCGATCCCCGCCGACGATGAGATTCTCACCGGCTTGGAAACAACTTAGCCAGCCTGGCGCGGAGGCCGATGGCGGAGAGGAAGAGGAAGATCAAACCCTCGACGAAAACCGCCGCCAAAGCGCTCTGATAGGAGATGTTGCCCGAGCCGTGAAAGCCCACGACGGTGTAAGCGAAGTAGGCGTTGGCGCCATGCCCGGCGCTAAAACCAGCGGCAAATTAGCGAACGTTCCATTATCACGCATCCCACTAACGACGATACAACAGTCGCTACGATGAGATCTTTTCGGGTTTTTTCGAGGCACTCGGCGTAGCCTGGGTTGACCGGCGGGAATTTGCAGGTGGCGTCCGGCGGGATTAGAGTGGCGGCGGCGCTGCGGTGGTTCAGGCAGTCCTGTGGGGTGTAAGCTGGGTTGGAGCATAGAGGGGTGCAGTCGGCTACGGAGCAGGTTCCGCCGGAATCTGAGAGGATGGAGGCGTTGACGGCGAGGATGTAGGCCATGGTGAGGAAGGTGGCGGTGCCGGCGCGGAGCTCGGTGGTGAAGGTGGTGTTCCTTTCGTTGAGCTTGAAGCGCTTTCCTATGCGTGTGTGGTGGAGATGTATGTATTGAGGCGGGTGGTGGCTGAGGGTTCGGCGGCGGCGGCCGATGACGGCGGTGATGGTGGGGCGGCGGTGGGGTGATTCGAGGTCCATTTTGGCGGTGGTGGTGGATGTTTTTGGTAGTTGCGTTTCATTTAATGATTTAAATATGATTGTGAATCATAGCGTGTACGTTTTATATTCGGTATGAATTGGTGTGCCAAAGCATGCTATTTTCGTCGTGGACTTTTTCGCCGTGAATAATCCATTCACCGATTAAAAGTCAGTTTATATTAATTATTAAGTGGAGTATATAGTAATTTAGTTGAAGTGGGAAAAAACAGAAACATACATATGTAGTAAAATATAAAAGATGAGTGATATGCTGTTCTTTGTTTGGAATATGGTTAGGTCTGTCCCTCGTCGCCTTTAGAGTGTTCTTTTTCCATGGTGGGAATAATAATAATGTGAAATTATATGCTTTTTCCCAGCATGTTTTTGCTTTTAATTTCTTTTATGAGGATAATGACTTCTCATCATATTCATGCATTTGAAGATTAAGTCTCGCTCGGGCGAGTTGGGCAACTTAATAATCACATGATTACACATTCAACTAATTTCCTTTTTAAACTTTAAACAAAGTGAAAAAAAGATAATTGTGTGTGCGGTTTCCATTAATGAATGGCACTATAAGATGTACCCAATTATCTTCAAGATGGGACATTTGATTTTACTTTCATAACGTAGTTTTAATGTGGAAAAACAGTAACTAGCGTCCTTTATTATCCATTTTCGTTATGTAACCTTCCCAATCCGACACCTTTTGTTGGGATCCACGTGTTAGCCCAGTCATGCTAAGGCTTTTTATTATGTTAGCCCAATCATGCCAAGCCTTTTATTGAGATCATATGTATACGAATTAGGCCATGCCACACGGAAGGGGACATGTTGAAATTCTAAGTTAGAGATTGTCACACATTGCAATAATTCGAGCTCTTGAAGCCACTATCTATACTTTTATATTAATGGTGAATTGGAGTTAAAAACTGATTTTGGTGTATCTACCAACCAAAAAATATTCTTAAATTAAAAATTGATATAAAATAAAAATTAAATATAGATCACGTTTCTTTAGCCTAATGAAACTACATATTTCTATTTGTTAGTGAAGTGCTTATTTTTCTAACTAAATAGTAAAATCAAAATTAAAAAAAAAAAACATCTTATCAATTTTTATTTTCGTAGCACATGTGGATGGTGCAACATACTAGTATATAAAGGGTGTACTATTCACACCCCTACTAAATAAAAATTGCTATTTGAACCCCAATTACATTAAATACTTTACATACATAGTGCAACATAATTATATTAAAACTTTACAAGCAATAAACGATTTGACAAGATAGTGCGTTATTCTTCAATTAAATTTTGTTAATTAATTTATTTTTATTAACACATATTATTTAACAACAGTATTTTTATATTAATCTACACTTTTGCTCTTTATGAAAATTTTTAATAAGGTTATAAATACTAATAATAAACTTATTTGAATAAGAATAATCATAAAGTAATATTTCTTATTAACTTATACAAGTGAAACAGCGTTACAATTTAATTTAGAGTCACAAGTTAATTTGTTAAATACACATTATATATAATATTTCTATATGTAGATAGTATCAATATAATTCATGTGACAAACAAAAAAAATCCATACTTACATATTTTGCTGATTATAATATAAAATTATATAATTCTAGAAGTTAGTAATAAAATTGGTTGATAAAAAAGTAGTAACTAGTATTACGTTAAAAATTCTATATGAATTGAATGCAATAATATGAGATAGAATAAACAAATAAAGCATTAACTAAACTTTGAAAACATACTATTTTTAGTAGTATTTATTTTAGTAATAAAAGGGGGCGTATTTAGTAATTAGGGGGTGAAAAGAATTGCCCTATAAGATGTTTACTTCTATCACCAATTAGTTTAGAGACCATAAAATTTCAATTACGTTTCAAAATGTGTACCAACCTTACAAATAAACAGACCTCATTACAACGTTAAACAAAAATTAGCCAAAAAATAATCAAGACAAAAAATTCTAATACCTAAGTCCCTTAGCAACCTCGAAAAAATGCGCACGTTTCCTCGGGTGTACCCACGACGATACCGTGCCGAGATTCAGTATGTGCTTCCCTCTCCCGCTTTGTTTAACCGTATCCTTAATCCTCTCGATAATAAAATCTTTCGAACCGAAGAGAACGCCGGGGTCAACGTTGCCCTGAACCGCCACGTGGGGCCCGAGCCTACGCCTGCCCTCGGCCATGTCGATGGTCCAGTCGAGGCTGACCACGTCGACCCGGATAGGGGCAGGCGCTCGATAAGGCCGCCCGAAGCCGCTCGCGTAGAGTATGAGGGGCAGGCTCGGGTGGTCCGCTTGACCGTGTCGACGATCAGCTTTAAGTAGGGAAGGCTGAACTCTTCGAAGTCGATTGGGCTAAGTTCGGTGGCCCACGAGTCGAGATTTGGACCGCCTGAGCTCCCTTTTCGGCTTGGTATGGATGTAGGAAGCCATCGAGGTTGCGAATTTTGGAGTAGTGCGTGCAGGACCTAAGAAGCGAGTGATAGAACGAAACGTAATAAATTTAGATCAGCGTTGTCCTGTAACTTTCACGAATTCGATTTTCGTCACCTGACCTGTTCATGTCTAATAGTGTTCAATATGTTTGAGAACTTTGGTCCTGTAATTTTTACGAAATTCGCTATACGTCCCCTGACTTGTCCCCCATAGTCCAGTATGTTACACCATTGGTTATAAATAGTCAATCTTTGTAATTTTCCGGCCATTTACTATAAATAGTCCTTTCGCGCTAGACAAATCGATCATGGTTCCTTACAGGAAGCAATCAGAAAATGGCCGGGAAAATTACTCGAAAGCATTTGTTTATGATGAAGGGGGTGTAACCATACTGGACTATTACTGGATACGAAGTAGTTAGAGGACGAAAAAACGAATTTCGTGAAAGTTATCGGACTAAAATTAAACTCGGTCCGTAAATTTTAGACAACGTATACCTTTGGTTGTGAGAAGGCCATGCTTTATTTTCGAGAAATGCTTCGAAGAGCCTCCTTCGAGACGTAGGATGCGCGAGCGTGAACGGCGCCCCGACAAAACCAAGAACAGCCGCTTCGTTGTTTACCTTAAAATTACCAAAGAAAGCGTCGTCTACAAACAAGCGAATGAGGAGAAACGCAAAAATGTTATTGTTCGAAATTCGTAACTGAATGAGAAGAACTCAGGCTCACACCTCTTTCAGCAAGATTTCAGAGCTTCTCCGACGTACGGGACCAAACTCATCGGGTTCGACTTCCTCTTATCTTCTCGACGTCGGCAGCGCTTTGTATGGGATCGAATATGATGGGACCTTTGCCTTTCACTATGTCGAACGGTATGTTCATACCAGACAAAGGTGTAAGAATATCCGAGAATAAGATCACCTGAAACAAATATCAGTAATAGTAGAAAAACATGATAAACAAGTATTGATGTTCAGTACTCTAGCCATGGTTAGATTGGGTTACCCAATGAGTTGAAAAACATGATAAATGTTCAACTTGTGAAAGAACATACATATAAGAAATATTTTCGCATGAATTTTGTGAAGCGAAGAGTCCACCCCGTCGGGTTTGAACACTTCCCAAGGCTGAAGAGATATTTCGACGACGAGGTCTACGTTCTCAGATCTCTGGCGAAACGATGGATACTTCTCACACAGTATTTGTAGCTCTACAACAAAGTTATACGGAAAAGAAAAAAAAAAAAGGCTTCAGCCTTACATTCAAAACAGAACCGAGAGAAATCGCTGAATTCGAAGAAAAATCTTTCTTGTTTCTAAGCAGTTATTATGATCGAAGGAGAAAGTTTTTTCGTCGAGTTCTAAATGCAGAGCGAAGAATGCATCATTCTTCGAGCCCTTATATCCATATCATGACAAGAAGACAACCGACCATTTTTTACATCATTGCTTAATCTTAAACTGTGACGGGAAGAAGACAATGTGAATAAAGATGAGCTCGATTCAATTAGTGGTCGTATAAACCTGCCTTCATGTACCTCCCAGCTTGCCTCATAAGCCAAACGGGCGGTCTATCGACTTACTTTACCTCGTACAGCATTGAGTAACAACGGCTCCGCAGTGTTTGCAGATTTCGGCTCAGCAACTTCAAATGCATTGAATTGAAGAAAACTTGTTTTTAGCATATAAGGGCTCGATCTACACGAAGAGTAAAAAGGTAAAGTGCATAGGCCACCACAAACATATCTGGGGGTGCACAGAGATAAAACTCAGGGAAGAATTCGATATTCATCAAATGCATTCATAGGTTAAGCACTACAACGAATGTTTCCACTAAACCAAAAACAAGCATATGACTAAAGAAAGAAGCCGAAAAAGCATACCAAATTCGCTCAAATGGAATGAAATTATGCTAAAAGGATCTCCGCCTACTGAATTAATGCTCTAAATAACATGGCGTGCTCAAGTAATAGAGAGTCCGTACGAGGAAACCCAGTCAACCAAGTGAAGCATACAAACTATGGGTTAATCTAAAGACCCATTCTTTCCAGCTAAACAATAATCAAATGGTTGCAACCAGCATAATCTAAAGAGGGTAAAACCCAAAATCAATCTGAACATCTACCTCCAAGAGAGCAAACGAACTTGGTTTTGTGATAATAGGCATAGGTAAAATTCAATTTAGAAGAAATTGATGATACTGAATTGTATATGCAGGCCATCTTCGTCCTCAATACGCACTAATTCAAAGACGAGAGAAGGGATAGCTGTCTTAAACCAAGGCGGCGGCCCAGACACAGACAACTCAATCTCGAAGTTTTAGTAATACAAAAATTCACATGAAGAGAAGAAGAAGAAGAAGAAGAAGAAGAATATAAAGTGAAAATAACGAAACGTGAAAGATACAGAAAAAGATAAAAAGGGTAATGATGAAATCTTGCAATCTGATCTTGCTTTTCAACTCTCAGAACCAGTTTCTTTGATCTCCAATTCCAGCTAGGACTTGTTGAAGTGGGCCAAAAATAAAACCCTTTCAATAATATATCCTTTTTAATACTTTCTTGTTATTTTTTTCTCGTCATCGTCATCGTCCGGGATTAGGGAGTAAGGTGGGTCTTGGTATTAAAAAAAATTCAATCTTGGCAAGAATTGTAGAAATCAGAGAAAATATGAATCAATTCACGTGCCATTTTCTCACAAAGGAAAAGGTCGAGAACATTTAATTTTCAAACACAATAATTTGCAGAAGCACGACAACAATAGCACACACACCATACGATACAACACAATAACTCGCTCGTGAATTGAAAAAACGTCATAGTACTTTCTTGCACATAAAATCACTCGAAAATGACAAAAGGTTGTAATAACGTTGCATTGCGCAAATTATTAATCATATAATCAATTGACCCTCCTGCAATCTTCCTCACTTCACCGTTATTCCCGGTCAGCAACCCGATATTTCCCATCCTTATCATCGCAGCCACGAAATCGGACCTAAACGAGCCCGCGTCGTTAGCGTAGCCCCTGACGATCGAGTCGGTCGATCCGCCGTTGAAGAGCTGCTGGTCCGAGTGAAGCAGTCCTCGGCGGCTCACGAGGTTAGAGAAGTAGTCGTTGGCGAAGGAGGTCGGCGTTCCGAGGTCTAAAGGGGCCAAGTTGTTGTCTCCCACGCCGGCCGCCCTCGGGCAGCTGGTCTGCCTCGTCCGGGCGAGCGAAGTGTCCAAGTTGTTCGTCTCGTGTATATGCGGGATCGGAAGGTCGTGCATCTCGCCTGCCCGATCGTGTGGGCCCCTGAATAAAGAAAGCGTCGATGATGTAATTTTTATGACAGACTTTTTTCGACATATTTTATTATTGACTTGTTGAAAATGAAAAATTTGAAAATCAAGAGTGAGTCAAATAACTGACATCCAAAGTAAAGTAATGAGTTTACAAGTACAATCTTCACCACTATCAATTTAAGAATGAAATCAGCCTAGGCTTACGCCATGGGTTGGGTTGAAGACAATAAGTAATATATGAAAACATTCGGGCGTCGAGTTTTAGGTGAAATAGGGATTGCATTCAAACCCATTAAAGGCATTAGATTTTTTTAAATGTCTTGAGTCTAGACCGCCCACGACGGATCAGAATATCTGGCATCATGGGGCGGTCTAAGTGGGTCTACTAGGGTCAGACCCATTAGAAGATCCAATGAGTCTTTAGCACGACTGAATAAGTTGATATGCGAAAACAAATACCGGATAAGGCGACGAGGTCCCTGGTGGAGAGGCCGAGGCCATTGAACTGAGAAACGAGCGTATTGAGGTTCGAAGTCGGGGGCGGAATTGCATTGTTGGCGGCCGAGCGGCTTGCGGTCTTTCCCATCTCTCCTACCGAGCCCCACGTCCCACTGGGGCCCACCGAGCTGCGACGACGACCATTTCGGACAGACTTTGTAGTTTTTTATTTGCGATTAATTTCGCTTACAGAACTAGGGCTTCTTAGCTTCCTTTTTTAGAGAGCTTACGATGTGAGTAGGGGTGGGCAATCGGGGTCGGGTATCGGGTACCCGACCCGACCCGATCGGGTTTTACCCGATCGGAAGTTGAAAAGTCGGGTTTCGTCGGGTATCGGGTTTAAACCCGATACCCGATGTTATATTTCGGGTCGGGTTTCGGGTAGCATATTGCTACCCGAAAACCCGATCGGGTACCCGATCTACCCGATTATATGTTAGTAAAAAAAAAAAATTATCTAGTCCATTAACATACCAACACACACCACTCGCGACAATACACACACCAACCCCAACAACACACAACCCCATACACAATCACACATACCAAGACACACACACCCAACAAGACCACCCATACAACACATCGAGACACACACACACACTCGAGACACACACCAACACACACATTGCACGACACACACACCACACACACCAACGTCCATACTGATCGATACACAATATCAAAAAAAAAAAAAAAAAAACTTAAAAACACACACAGACGCACGGCATAGCAGAAGGCCAAGCAGACCATGAGACCACCCACCTCACATCACCCTTCCTCCGCGCCGTCACAGTGCCATCACCGTGCCATCGCCCCTCGCCGTGCCTTTCACCACCGTGCGGCCCGTGCCCCTCAGCCTTGGATTTCTTCCCATCTTCGTAGTGGGTGTTGGATTGTATGGGGCGGCGCAGCTCTGTAGACTCTTTTCTTCGTATTCTTCTGTTGTTATGAACCTACGAGTTCTTCGATGTCTAACTTAAGTTTTCTTTTTATTCAATTAAGCATACTGTAAAAAAAAAAAACAGAAACCCGAACCCGACCCGCGGGTACCCGACGGGTTTCGGGTACCCGATTGCCGGGTACCCGAAATTCGATCGGGTCGGGATCGGGTTTAAAAATTAATACCCGATTTTTTCGGGTACCCGACCCGAAGACCCCGATACCCGAAATACCCGACCCGATCCCACCCCTAGATGTGAGCGTCTTGTTAAGATTACTGTTCGTATAGTATCACCCCCTAAATTACATGACTGAAAAAATAATTAACCTCAGTTTCTCCTGACTAGCTACTTACAATGGAAACGGAGTCTCGGGCGGCGATCGCTAATATGTCGGCGCACGAGACTACGCCCGGGCACGCCTTCTCAACCGCCGTTTTTATGTCGTCGACAACGTCGAACCCTCTGACAGAATTACGGTTGGGGAGAGCGTTCTTCTCTCCTGGAAAGAAAGACGTGTCGTCTAGGAGTATCGACCCATCGCAACCCTAAAAGAGGAAGAGAGAGAGAGAGAGAGAAAGAGAGAGAGAGAGAGAGAGAGATTATATTATATCATTGATTCATATTCATGCATGCATGCATGGAACTTAATTATTACTTGAACGAAGCAGTCGTGGAAGAAAAGGCGGAGAAGAGAGGCGCCATGCGAGCCTCCTTTGGATGGCATTGTGGACGACGTGCTTCACCGTGTCGAACAGATATGGGCAAGATTTCGAGTAATATCTAGTCGAAAGCTGAGCCGAGGAACTCTCTAGTAAGAGAAGTAAGAGCAACGACGATGTAATGAAGGCTCTAAAAGAGATCAGAAATGAAGAAGCCATTTTTTTTTGTTCTTATCAGAGCAGCTCTCTTAACAAGACAGTAGTAAATATTGTGCTCGGAAGGTTGTTTGTGTATATATAGGCTAAGCTGAGTTGTTTAGGTCACCTAATACGGAGACTAATTTGCATATGTCTTCAATGCGAATAGTGATTTACTATCGTAAATCTAAATCACGTTATTATATGCATGCGAAGACGACCGTTGTTATTGGAAGCCGATTTCGATATTCGCTTTCAATCACGTAAAACGCTTTTTAATTAAACTTGTTATCGTTGTAATGATAACCGAGTCAATCAGTGCATGTTCGTAGCAATGTTAACTCGTCAACGAAGTGCCCAAAAAGATTAGTTAGTTGTTTAATGATTTGGTGAAGACTAAATGATCAAACTAATAAAGGCGCGGGTGGACTTTTCGGACTGATACGAGAGCCGAGAATGTTGACTAATTGCAATTTGATTAGGAGATTAAGTTGATGTTGATGATTTGTTATGATGGAGCTTTCGATTTTTATTTAATAAGCATTATATTT
>JAPQWV010003188.1:0-44441 GCA_027422505.1 Craterostigma plantagineum
GACATGAAGGCTCACTTGGGCTCGTTCGCCGCCGCCCTGAAAGACAAGGCCGACGTATGGGTCATGAACGCCGTCCCCCAAGATGGCCCAAAAACACTCAAAATCATATACGATCGCGGCTTAAATCGGCGCAAACCCATAGCTGGTAAAGAAAGACACTACTCATTCAGACATCCTTAGCTTTTTCTGAGGACAAAGTCATTTTCACTTCCTTAAAAAAAAACGCCATTCTTTAGGTGCGAAGCTTCCCTACGTACCCTCGAACGTACGACTTGCTCCACGCATGGACGGTATTCTCGGACGTCGAGGAGAGAAGAAGGGATGCAGCGGCGAGGAGGATTTTGCTCATAGAAATCGACCGTATTTTGAGGCCCACGGGCTTTTTAATCGTGAGGGACAAAGTGCACGCCGTCGATTTCGTGAAAAAGTATTTGGTCGCAATGCACTGGGAATCTGTTGGGACGTCTGAGGCCGAGGGACGACGAAGTGGTTTTGATCGTTCAGAAGAAGCTTTGGCTGACCACTGATAGCTTCAGAGAGACAGAATAGAAGAAAGATGAAAAGAAGATACTTATGTTTGAGTGAAGTTTGGCTTGAGATTAAGTTCATTCTAATCATTTTTATTAGACATTATAATCGATACTTAAGAAGTAAGTGGTTTAGTTAAGGGTCTCAAGGCACTGCGTGTTGTTACCTTACTACCTATATCTTGTTTGTATTTATTTGCTTGTGGGCTCATCAGTCCTCAGACTTTGGTTTATTGCAAACGTGACAGTCTTGATCTATGGGGAAAGGGGTTATTATTATAATTATTCTTATATTATTACTATTATTATTATGGGGATTTTTTACACATAAATACCCATTTAAAAAAAAGTTTGTAAATCAGTACTCTGTCGGGTTTTTTTTTATATATAGGTACCTAACAGAATAAATTTTTTGCAGATAGGTACCCGATCCGCAGTAGGTACGCCATACAAACATTTAGGTACCATATAAAACGTATTTTGGTACGCAATACAGGTAGAATTGGTACCCCGCTACAGCTTGCCGCAAGGTACCGTATGTAACGTATATAGGTACCATATACGGGTACCATATACATGCGTAACGCGGTACGCAATACCACATATGAAAAGGTACGTTAACCCAGGAAAATGGTAGTACCCCAATCGAACGGGTACTTAACTAAAAAATTTCTGACTTGGGTACCTATGTGTAAAAATTTTATTCGATTAGATATTTTTCTATAGATTACACTATTATATTATTATATTGAGAGTTTTTACCAACTTGTCACCTATATTTGTCCTGGTGTTTTTTTTTTGTCTTTCTGCTTTACAATATCAATGAACCAAAAGTTGGCATGTGAAGAAGATCCATCTATTTAAGAGAGATACTGGTTGGGATATGATAGGCTTGGAAATAAAGTCCCCGCAAGTCCTCAACCTACGCTCTCCAAACTTCAACGTCAGAAAAGAAAGATATCAGTCAAAGTCGAACATTAAAAAGTTCAAAGTGAAACTTCGTTCTAAAGTAAATCTATATAAAATAAAAGTAGGATAGGGATCCTATTGATGACACGTGGCAACAAATTTCCCCCCCCCCCCCCCTCTCGAAAATGTGAAGATTATTTTTGTATTCGTTGAATGTGTATGGCATCGCAGATTACTATGTCCATGTTTGTGGTATGTGCATGGCAGTCATGCAGGAATGATGGCGGTCATACACGTTTGATGCAAGTGTTTGCATGGAATTGATAGGCGTGAATGTGGACATGCGTGTATGTGTATGGCAGTCTTAGAGGTTTGAAGCAGTCATTCGCTTACTAGACCAGGTTCACTGGCACAAAATTAATACTTCACTGAATTTAATGTGCTGGAATCATGCATGAGTGCTGTTTGTATGTGCATTTAGTACGATAATAAAGAGGACAGGTAGTCCAATCGAAACTTTGTATGTGGATGGCAGTCATGCAGGCTTTACGGACGTGTTTGCTTGCCATATCAGATTCGTTGGCACAAGAATTAAGAGTTGTGAATGTGGACGGACGTCCTTTGTATGTGCATGGCAGTCATACAGGCTCATGAAGTCATTCAGTTGCTATATATAGGTTGCATTTTTGCGCCTATCTTCACATCATTATCAACCTCTTTTAGCTTATTGCCTGTACATGACAGGAGTCGAAGATTATTGCTTCCTACATACATTAAGTCCTAGGGCAGATAGCTCCACTATTGTGTGTGTTGTTGCGCTCCTGGGGGCGCGAAATCGATGAACAGGTCCGCTCTATCTTTTGTATCGGTTTTCCTTTTCTCCTTGGTTGGTAATCTTTGTTCCATGAAAATCCCTCTATGCCTTGATGCAGGGGACTGTTCATCGTCTGCGCATTGACCATTTTGAGGAATTGCTAATTGATGGCCGTATCTTTGCTGTAACGGACTTTGATGTTGTTGCGGCTTGGACGCGCTTTAGAACCCCTTTACACCGCTATATGAATCGCTTTACTGATCGTACAACGATGGTCTCCGTCGATGATGGTCTCGTCGATGATGACGTTTACGTACTGTATTAAGTTATCAGATTTCATTACATTGAGTTTTTGCAGGCTAAAGAAGTATCCGTTGCAGAAGTAGTATCTCAAACAAAATAGGTAACACGAAGCATATGTTTGCTATATTTCATTATTCTTTGGATGATATCCCATTTCTCTACTTGCAGGGATCATCATTGTCGCCCAAAGCAATCAACCAAAGACTTGAGGTAAGTTTTTGCCGCCCCTTCATTACCCTAAATTATTATTCGACTCAAACCCAAAATACCAAAATGTTACTTAGAATATTCATTGTTGCCTCGCCTTAGCGTCGATAATATTCATGGTGTAAAATGGGTTTCATTGCAGGCATGAATCAGGAACTGCCCGGTGCGTGTTCAATGCTTTGAATTGCCTGTTGTCTCTTTCTGCTCCTTATTATACTGTATTTAGCGATCTTTGCACTCTATCTGATAGATGTTATTGGGTTGCAGAGGTGCATGACGGAACCGATGTTGACTGCGCTGTCGGCACTAGCGAACTCCGCTGAAAATCACCTTGGAGGGTTTTGTTTGCTTTGTGTTACAGCAGTTTAAAATTGTTGACGTGCGATGCTGTATGTTATTGCTGTTAATTTATTGTTTGTTTTCCATTCTACCCTCTTGCATTACATATAGTGGGGGAATTTGTCGGTTACGGTATGGGAGGACAAGGCATGTGAGTTCTGCGAACAACTCCGATTGATCATAGGTTATGATGACATTGTCGTTTAACCAGTGTTAATCCAAAGATGTTTGTGGTAAGAGTCGCCATCTGTGTTCTAAGTGATTGAATCATTGTTGAATTCAATGTTTGTTCACAGGCAATCTGTACCTTAATACAATCTCCTCGAATAAAGCTTTATGTGAAGTATGAATGCTCCGTTGTTTCTGATTTTAGGAAGAGGTGCTTGCATTGTTTACTGATTGAAGCAAGCCTGCGATGGAAATACAGATTTTTTAACTTATGCACGGAAGAAAACATAAAAAAAGAAAAATTGTAAGGAAGGATGTGGTTTTGCCGTGGTTGGTATGTGCATATGCTGCATGGCAGTTGCAGCTTAACAGTCATACACTGTTTATTTTTTAATAATGATAAATATATAGCAGTCAGATTACTTTCTCGGCATGTCTAGAATAATCTTATATTGCTGTAATAAGTCTCGAGAGATCTTATACTCTGATACTGTTGTAATCACCCTTACAAGTTTGCAGTCTTACAAAGCTGAAATCACACACTAGACAAGCAGTCTTGCAATTTTGTACCGTGCAAATTCTCAGTCTTACACTGCTGTCGCGATAGTCACACATGTTGTACTCACCCTTTCGAGACCTTACAGCCTTACACTGCTGTCATAATCACTCTTGCAAGCTTGCATTCTTCAAAAGCTACATTTACACCTTTGGCAAGTGGTCATGCAAATTTAGAGTCTGCACCGGTGCAGTCTTACTCAGACACAAGTATCCGTTCAAACTTCGCCAACTACAATTTTCACGCTACTCGATGCAAATAAACAAGAATGAAGGATAGAGTCTAAGACGAGTAGGTGTATATCTTACACAATCAATTTTCACACATGGACAATTATACGTCGCGCTTTCTCGAGATACATCACCATTGGGCATAAAGTTATTGAGCATAAAGGAAGACAACATGGAAGACAATGACATTTCAACATAGTTACCATGAAGTATTCAACAATATTAGTATTCTACAAGCATTTCTATACTTCATTTAATAATTTTCTAATAAAAAGTTGTTTGTTTTATATACAACTGAAAAAATATTGTACTAAATTATCATAAAGCTCTTGCAAATTGATTCATATTTTAAAGAAATGCTTTAACAGAAAAACATTTTCTAAACTATTACTCTAATTTTAATTGAAATTGTAGTAACAATTCTAACACTCAATCAGAATGCATAATAAGAATATTTCAAATATCATATACGTATGACTGCTCTGATGAACAATACTAACAATACAAAGTTTGTTTCAGCTTTCAAGAAAATGGCTAGATACAGTGAGTGTATTTATTAGTGGACGGCTGGTTCTGAATATTATGCCAAAAGAAATAGAATGGCTCACAGCTGCCACGTCAGCGAAAAATAGTTAACAAATTGAACTGTTCCACTTCATACAGTGAACATGGGAAAAGTCTGTATGACTGCCATGCTCATACGAAGAACATAGACATATTAATGTGCACTCCCATATACATTCAACGAAAAAACTAAAAAAAATCCCGCTAACATGCAAACAACTTCAGTATAGGGGACATGCACTGTCTAATTCAACATATCACCCGTCAATTGTTGTATGGCACATATGTGTTTTAAACAGATAAGGCAACAATGTTGTATGGCAGAAATCTGTTAATTTTCTTATGTGATTTCTGTGTCTTATTCTACTGCTGAAGTACTATTTTTCTATATGGAAGCAATGTACTTGGACACAAGATGTATGACCGTTAAAAAACTTAAAATGTTTAGAATGTAATACGGGTAAATAATTGTTAGCCAGAGAAACCTGACAAAGATCTGCCTTTCATATCGTGTGTATATAAAGTTTGTCGCAAAAATAGTGCCGTCGACGCAAAGACAACATTAATGTCATTTTTCATATATATTTAAGGGTGTTCATATATATATAAGGGTATATGACTTAAAGCAAACAATTTCAGGCTAGGGGACATACACTGTCTATTTCAACATATCACCCGTCAATTGTTGTATGGCACATATGTGTTTTAAACATATAAGGCAACAATGTTGTATTGCAGAAATCTGTTAATTTTCTCATGTGATTCTGTGTCTTAGTCTACAGCTGAAGTACTATTTTTCTATATGGAAGCGATGTACTTGGACACAATTTATGAAATTTAATGGATGTATGACTGTTAAAAAACTTAAAATGTTTAGAATGTAATACGGGTAAATAATTGTTAGCCATAGAAACCCGACAAAGATCTGACGTTCATATCGTGTGTATATTAAGTTTGCCGCAAAAATAGTGCCGTCTACGAAAGGACAACATTAATACCATTTTTCACATATATTTAAGGGTGTTCATATATATTTAAGGGTGTATGACTTAAAAATTTTGTTTTTCATTCATACAATTTTGCAATGAAGGTATTCATTTTTTTTCCCATTACGTTCAAGAAAAATAGGCTGATAACATTGTAGCCCATGCTGACTGAGTGGTATTTTAAAACAATTAGTTGTATTGACGTAGAAGGTCAAATTAATCAAGCTACATACATTTAATATATACATATATATATATATATATATATTTCATCGACGGATTTGTTTCATAAAATCAAAGTGTCACGCTATTGGTCTTTCTATCTGTCTTTTTGTTATTAATATAGTCGTATTGGCGTAGAAACTCAAATTATACAACCTACATACATTTAATATATCCATATATATATATATATATATATATATATTTCGTCGACTGATTTGTTTTATAAAATGGCATGTGTGACACTATTAGTCTTTCCTGCTGTGTTTTGTTATTAATATATTTTGGAATTAAAAAAGTATGCCCCTACAATTAAACTTATCCTGTTTCATAACAGTCCAGCAAGTCTTCCAATAGGATATGGTATCTTTGTTCCAGCTTGCTGCAGACGTACAAGTATCTGTATAGGTTGAATAATTGTTCTTTATTGACTTCGCAGTTTCATTAATCTGATTTACACTGGATCATAATACTATGTAGGCTTCCGGCAATATTAAGTGAATTAAAATTGAATATATTAATTGCACGATTGTCAATCGTCGGATGATAACAACGTTGTGCATTGCTTTCACGTTGTTCAAAATACAGAAACATTGGATGGGTGTTAATGTTGTATTTAAAAGCAGTTTTTTATTGAAACATTCATACAACACTTTAATATTGCCAATTATACCCCGATATACATATAAATCTGCATCACATTTTTATTGGAAGCATTTGGCCAATATTGCATTTGTTTGGCAACCATATGGCTACTGATCTACCTACGATATTGAACCAGTGTATGAACAATCTTCGCACCTCAATGGCAAACATAATTTCCAGCAATGATCGAGAGGTCAGTTATTATATCCACACTCACCAAATCGAATTGAACATCACGGATGACAGACTCAAATCAGTTGAAAATACCATTGCCCTGCGTGCAACTATTGTAGAGAACCATTGCGAGGAGATTCGCAACAGACTTCATCGAATCACGAATAAACTTGGTACTGTGCAAATAATAGAAATTAATGTGTATTGATCATTACAGATATGTCGACACTACGAATTGTTTTGGTTAACAGCTGATAGTCAGTACTGCAAACAAACAACAATACACTGTTTGTCGTCAAATTACGCCCCGGACAAGCGTACCAATCCAGAAAAACAATCCATTCTTTCTGCTCCAAGAGTTGATGCGAAGATTGCGAGGGAAAAGCGCATCAAAATTATCAGGTCAAAAAATTTATCAGGTGACGAAAATGTTCAATCACAAAATGCATGCCAATATATGGCAGCGGTCTAATGTAAAGTATAATAATTGTTAAAGAATATTATATGTAACTTTAATTATGTGGTAGACATCATATAAGTCGTTTGTATATTAATTCATATTGATTTCAATTTAATAATTTATAATATCTAGGACGTGTAAGAAGAGACGCTGTTGCCTACAATCCTGGAAAATCGACACGTTCGGAGCAGAAGCAACCACGTAACTCAGCGTTAAATGGTCGGAAAAATGAAATAAACAATGTCGATATCTTATTTCGAATCTTTCACATTAACTGTTTCGTTCAACTGTTTTTCCTGATGTCGTACAGTGAACCTTAGCACGATGCAGAAAAGACTACACGAATCTCAGGCGTCAAAAACGGAAGATCTTCTGCAATGTCCTTTGTGCAGCGCGCTGGTATGGAGATCAGAGTCCATAAAAAAAAAGTACGGAGCAACAGTTTGAACTTTACAATATGCTGCGGCGTAGGTCGGGTATCATTACCTCCTTCACAACCACCTCCTTCCTACTTATTGGACAAGCTATGTGACCAAGGTTTTCGGCAATCTATCCGGGTCTATAATTCAATACTTGCCTTTACGTCTATGGGAGCTAAAGTAGATGCATCTGTTAAGTCGAGAAATGGTCCATATGTCTTCCGAATACACGGTCAGAATTACCATAATATCGGGTCGCTGCTCCCAGCTGAAGGAACGAAGCCCAAATTTGCACAGTTGTACATATATGACACAAAGAACGAAGTGTCTAACCGCCTCAACACACTTACAAGAGAAAGTTCAGAAAAGTTGGATAAAACGACGGTTGTTGCACTCATTGAAATGATAGATGCTAATAACAAACTTGCTAAACTTTTCCGAATTGCCAGGGATAGATACGAATCTGATGAAGCTGCGGAATTTTCTATACGACTGATTGGCCGTGGACGTAGGGAAAGACAGTATGACTTGCCAGCAGCTGAAGAAATCGCCGGATTAATAGTCGGTGATCTACCTAACACGACTGGTCAGAGGGATGTCATTGTGCAGAAAAGAACAGGCCATTTGCAAAGAATCAGCGAAACACACCCTTCTTTCATGGCTATGCAATACCCGTTATTGTTCCCATATGGTGACGACGGATTTCACGACGAAATTCCATATTCTACAACCACAAACATTCCGATAAAAAGGGAGTACACAACCATGCGGGAATTCTATGCGTACCAGATACAAACCAGACTGTCTACTGCGAACGGAATAGTTCGAGCAGGGAGGCTCTTACATCAATACATTGTTGATGCATACACTACGATAGAGCAAGAGAGGTTGCGTTGGATACGGAACAACCAAAAGACTCTAAGGGCAGACATTTACAACAACATCTGTGATGCTGTTTCAAGGGGAGACACAGACGGACGATCTCTTGGAAAGAGGATAATTCTTCCGTCGTCTTTTACAGGCTCGCCAAGGTACATGATAGAAAATTATCACGATGCACTCGCATTATGCAGATGGTATGGAAATCCACACCTATTTATAACTATAACCGCAAATCCGAAGTGGCAAGAACTAACCGACCACCTGCAAACATACGGGAATGATGTATCGAATGACAGGCCAGACCTCCAGTGCAGGATATTTAAGATAAAGCTCGACCAATTGGTGGCAGACATTCGAAGTGGGATATTCTTCGGCGGTTGTCGAGCAGGTATGTCAAGATAATGCAACGTTTCTTTTGCATAAATGTTCCTAATGATTAAACAACAAAATTAGTTAACGTTATCCAATATGTGGCAATCTGTATGCATTTTGCTTCGTAACAATAATTGCAGTAGTTATTTTGACAAATTACAGTGCTATACACAATTGAGTTCCAGAAACGTGGCCTCCCCCATGCGCATGTTTTAGTTTGGCTCAGTGGCAGAGACTCAGAACCCACTCCAGCAGAGGTCGACAACATAATTTCGGCAGAGATTCCTGACAAAAACAATGACAAGGAGGGCTATGATTTGGTAGAAGAATTCATGATGCATGGACCTTGTGGTGCTGACAGACGAAGCTCTCCTTGCATGGATAAATTCAGGTGCACCAAAAAATTCCCAAAAAGGTACTATGAGAATACAGTTGTCGATGAGTTTGGTAACGTTAGCTACAGACGAAGAAATGATGAATCAAGATTCGTCGTGAAAAGGGATGTTATCATGTTCAACAACTACGTTGTGCCTCACAATATCTTGCTGCTCAAAAAATATAAGGCGCATATCAATGTTGAGTGGTGCAACAGATCAAAGGCTATCAAATATCTTTTCAAGTATATTACAAAGGGTGTGGACAAGGCAACAATGGTCATTGAGGACGCAGAGGGGCAAATAAACGATCGCAACAATCTGAAAGACATTCATACCAAGGAGACGAGATAAAAAGATACCTAGATTGTAGGTATCTTTCGGCTTCTGAGGCCATGTGGAGGATATTCTCCTTCGACATCCACTACAGAATTCCTGCCATACAACGACTGCCCCTTCACCTTGAAGGTCAGCAAAGCTTTGTATTCAATGATTCAGCTGATTTGCAAAACATAATCTCGGCAGCCGGCATTCCAAAAACAATGCTAACGGAATGGATGGAAACAAACAAAATCAGTCGCGAGGCAAGAGAGTTAACATATGTTCAGTTTCCAACAAAATTTGTATGGCAGGCCAAAGAGAAATGCTGGACTCCGCGTCAGAAAGGAACTGCTGTTGGACGAGTTGTAAATATACACCCAACAGCCGGTGAGATATATTATATGAAAATGCTGCTTACAATGGTAAAAGGGCCGACATCATTCCAGGATATTCGTACTGTAAATGGGGAGGTCATGGACACGTTCAAAGACGCATGCCATAAAAGAGGGTTGTTGGACGGGGATTCTGAATGGCATGAAGCAATGGAAGAGTCGTCTCACTGGGCTACAGCAAATCAGTTGCGTCGCCTCTTTGCAACATTACTCCTTTATTGCGAGATAGGTGACCCACTCAGTCTTTGGAACAAATTTTGGAAGAGTCTTTCGGAAGACATTACAATTAGGCAACGAATGCTTTTTCGCCACGCAGACCTTCAGCTGAGTGACGATGTATTACAAAACTATGCTCTAATGGACATCGAGAGGATACTAATGCAGAACTCAAAATCATTAACAGATTTCCCTGGAATGCCAGTTCCAACAGCAAGTGTGATGAGAGAGCTAACCAACAGCCTGCTGATGGAGGAAAATGGTTACAACATGGCGGATAATTACATTGAGCATCTTCAACTAAATTCTACACTCAATGAAGAACAGCGACAGGTCTTCGACGCAGTAATTGCCTCTATAGAAAATGATGAGGGACGACTCTTTTTCCTTTACGGACCAGGGGGAACAGGAAAAACATATGTTTACAAGACCATAATAACAAAACTCAGATCAGAAAAAAAAATTGTCATTCCAGTCGCTTCGTCAGGCGTTGCAGCACTACTTCTACCAGGAGGAAGGACAGCACACTCACGATTCAAGATTCCGATAACTATTCAAGAAAATTCAATGTGACATCAAACAAGGAACAATGTTGGCAGAGTTGATTATACAGACGGATCTCATAATCTGGGATGAGGCGCCAATGACACACAGATATGCATTTGAGGCGTTAGACAGAACGATGCGTGATTTAATGTCCACGACGAACCCTATTGCACAGAATAAACCATTCGGAGGGAAAACCATCCTACTAGGCGGCGATTTCAGGCAGGTCCTGCCTGTCATTCCAAAGGGTTCCAGGCAAGACACGGTTGACTCGGCCATTAGTCGTTCATACATATGGGATAGCTGTTGTGTATATACATTGACACAGAACATGCGACTCAACCAGTCGGAGAAAGATTTTGCCAACTGGGTTCTGCAAATCGGAAATGGTCATCAAAACTACTCCTCCATCGGAGATGTTGAGGTGGTTAGAATGCCCAATAATTTACTGCTAAACGCAGGGCAGGACACCATTGAGCAAATAGTAGACTACACTTATCCAGAATTTCAGCACTACATGACCGACAGAGAGTTCGTCAAGGAAAGAGCAGTCCTTACGCCTCTAAACGAAACTGTCGACCAAATAAACGATTACATGCTTACAATTATTGCAGGAAATCCAGTGGAGTACTTGAGCGTAGACTGTGTGGAAAAGGAAGATGAGACGAGCTTCAATTCAGAAGGTATCTACCCAGTTGAGTTCCTGAACACACTACAATTTTCAGGTATTCCAAATCACAAACTTATTCTCAAGCCATCCGTCATAGTAATGCTGTTGCGGAATATCAACCAAAGGGACGGACTTTGTAATGGAACAAGACTAATAGTCACGCGTTTAGGAAACAGAGTTGTTGAGTGTGAGATTCTAACGGGTACTAACATAGGAACAAAAGTCCTTATTCCAAGAATAATTCTTTCCCCATCGGACACGGGGTGGCCTTTCAAGCTTAGACGAAGACAGTTCCCGCTAAAAGTCTGTTACGCAATGACGATTAACAAAAGCCAGGGACAAAGTCTAAACAAAGTTGGTGTCTACCTCCCAAAACCGGTTTTCACACATGGCCAACTTTATGTTGCCCTATCTCGAGCAACATCTTCTGCAGGACTCAAAATATTGACCGTGAAGGAATGTGATGAGCATGAAGACGAAGTTGTGAACGTAGTGTACCATGAGGTATTTAATAACATTGGTTAACCCATCTTACATTAAATTTTTTTTAAATGTATACGGTCTAATTGTAATCCAACAACATGGACGTCATGGAACACTAAATTGTTCAATAGGTTTATCATTAACAATCTCATTTGCAATTCTACACAGTAATATAGAAATGGATTCGCCGAATTAACAGTTTCCAAAAACAACGTGTTATAAAATAAACACTGTCATAAATTAATTACATACCAATTTCATATACTTATCACTAAAATATAAATAGACTCTCCGAGTTAACACACTCCAAAATCAACATATTATAAAACAAACACTGGCATAAATTAATTACATACCAATTTCTTATGCTTATTATGAATACTCATACATTGATCACTTCACAGCTAATAGTGCTGAACATACATAGTTTATGCACTTCGATATGACTGCCATCTATAACTACTTCTCCAAATTGTCCGTAGAATTTCGTCGACTCAAAGACAAGGAACATATGGTAATTTCATTAGTCATTGTTATCGTACAAGTGCTTGAAGACAGTAGAACTTAAATACATTAATGGGCCGACTGAAAAGGCCCAGTACAAAGCACGTGGTTTTCATTTGAATTTTGATAAATTCCAAATGTTTTTGAAATTAACTGTACATTCATATACAGCAGCTCGCTGAAGAAGACGAATGCTTCCTTCCTTCGACTAACACTTACCCAAAGTCTGCACCAACAGGCCTAACAAATTGTTCGACGGCTTCAAATTTCTCTCAAATGTCGCCAGAAATTGTTCAGGTAACTATAGATTTGCAATTTTGCAATTATATTCGTACGCAGTTTTCAGAGTGCCACTGATAAACCACAAAACACCTTTTGGCAAACACATTCCTCAACCTTCGATCTTAATTTTACTAAATTGTACCCAAACTACTGGAATTATTCCTTTGGCAGATCTTTGTAGACACGCAGCTGGCCCCCTCTTCCGTGGCGCCAAACAAATTAACGCTTTGCGCAGACTACAAGGGCACGAGCAAACTTATTCTGGAATGTCTCACTGAAGATGAAATTAACGTAATGAAGACCAAATCGCCATTTGGAAATCTTATAGCCTGTGCAGAGAATTTCCACCTATCTAGCCAGCTTATATGGTACTTGATGCATTCTCAAACAACCCTGCACGAAGCAGAAGAATTATGGACAGTTGTAAATGAGAGGCCTTTACGATTTTCCCGTTCAGAATTCTGCATCGTTACTGGCCTCAAATGTTCTAATGAACCTGATGTTATTGAAAATGACAAGTTTGTTCGGAGGCACTTTCGAGGGCAAAAGAAAGTTACGTTGCAAGACGCGATTGACGCACTTAAGAAGCTTGCAAAGAAATCAGCGATTCGAATTAATGTTGAGAAACTTAAAATGGCGAGCATCGTCTTTGTCTCTGCAGTTTTGCAGAAGAGAAGTTGTAGAACAAATGGACAGATTACCCCAACTTTTCTTAGCTTAGTTGAGGACTTTGAAAATTTCAACAATTTTCCATTTGGAAATACTGCATATAGCATTGTTCTGAAATCACTTAAAAAGAACGTCTCTCGGTTTCAAAATGATGCAACAGACAGGGAAAATAAAAAACGGCCCGGGCTGAGTTTGGGTGGATTTGTCCACGCATATCAGGTAATAGCAAATAATGCGTATGTATGTTGTTTTAACACATGTATCACATTTATTATCTCATACCTGGTCATGGGATTGGTTCAGGTATTTGCTTACGAATGTTTGCCGGGCGTTGCTCAGGCATTTGCACAACGCATAGACGATGCAGATGTCAAGCTTCCCTGTATGTGTCGCTGGAAAACTAATCCCTGGAAAATGAAAGCATCCCCAAAGATGGAAGATATCCTTCAGGCAGTGTCAATGTCCACTGTTTCCCAACATTTGTTGCAGTCTACAGTCGAGAAACCCCTTCCGATATGTGATTCCACTGGAGCTTTCATCATCGACAATTCTGCTGATGTATTCCAACAAATAACCTCATTGTTGCTGAGAGGGGTCACCGTGCAATGTATTCCTTCGACAACCACTGAGTTCAACGCTGACAATGTTGTCTTGACATGTGCTACTGCTGCAACGAGGAATGGGCAAGACACGTGCGCAGACAAATACAATTATTCGGCAGATTCGTCATACAACATCGGCAGCAACCGGGTTGAAGAATGTAATGAAAACACACAGGACACTTTGTTCCCCTCTATGACTTTACGGGAATTCATCAACAAAATTCGCGTGGAACGCATGACAGTACCAGACAAAGAACACACTGCAGTCATCAGTAAAACACAATTGTCGCATTCACGGTCATCGATGAGTCCTGATCACGAACTGCATACCAAGAAAAAACCTAAATTGGCGTGTGAAGTTGAAGCCATTGACAAAGTCCAGATATCTTGCACGGTATGTGATGAGCAATTGCCATGTTTGGAAATCGTACCTTGGGAGCCATGCCCGTTAGGTTTTGGCCAACAATTTGTTGCCACTAATGTCAGTACAGAAATATTGGATGAAGAAAGCGAAGGAGAAAGCTTTCTATCACCTGTGTTGTTGCAAGGAATGAATGAACTGCCATACAAGGAAGGGTGCATGGTTGAGGAAGTTGATACTGATAATATTCAGAATTTGCACACAGCATCTTCCGTCCATGATTCGCTTCCCAAATACGACAAAGACACGTCTAGGGAGAAAATGGCCAATAACATTGATATAGTTCCTGATGTGGAAGCTGTGTGGTTTCGGACACCATGCAGTAAAATTGAAGAGCGTATTCTACCATCTGCCTCTTTGGAAAGTGTCCCACAAAGACTGAAAATGAAACAAATCAGCGAGGACGAGGAAAATGCAGAGAGTATCATATGCAGACATATTGCAAAGAAAGATGATAATCCACCTGGAGTTCACCATGACATGGCAGATGTTCTCAGGGAAGTATCAGAAATGCGGGCAGAAATATACAAACTCGGTGCGATTGTTGATCTGAATTCAGAAAGGACGTTTCGTATGAACACTGCTCTTGAAACAGAATTTGCAGTTGTCAATGAGCATCTAACAGATCTTGAGGCTTCGGGCAGCACTATTATTCAACAAGATTGGTTCGATCACAAAATAAAACCACTGCAAGATGTTGTCAAATACTCTGCATCCCAGATATATCAGATCAAGACAAGACTCAACCAGATAGGAAGAGTTGAATCTGGTACAATAATTACAACCCTGTCTACAAATTTATTCAACATTCCACAAATTTCTTTACAAAATTTTTACACTCATAGGTTTTGCAACGGAGAACGAAGCCAATAAAACTCGGCTTCCATACAGGGATACGAAGCTTGATGAACATGTTCTTTACAAGTTGCGCATGTGGCCAAAAGCCGAGCAGCTTCTAAAACGAATGAGGCCAGAAAACTACACCGAAGGACTTTTAGGAAACCACTTGCGGCGTGGCTTCTACGAATGCTTGATGACACCAGGCAGATGCCTCCAAGACGTGGTGAGTTTTTGTCGTCTATTTTAGAAATATCACCACATTATTCTGCAGGTAACCATTAAAGAAAACTGCATGTGTTATACCTGCAGCATATTGACGAATGCATGCGGGGATTTATTGAAATGCAAAAAAAGTGCTACACTACCGAACAGCGCATTGCATTCATGAGCACATCTTTCACTCAAATGATTGCAAATCGGAGAATTGAGAGTGGAAGTGCAGACTTGGCTGACATCAAGCCATATGCCATAGGGTCAGTTGAAGGGTGGCCATCGTGCAGTTGGACAAAAGCACTGGTTATTCTATTCCCACTTAATGTAAGTAATTCTCATTGGGTACTGTGCGCAGCAATCCCTGGCAAAAAACACTTCGGCATCCTAGACCCGGACATGTCGTCCGACCGTGATCTACGACTTACAATGGCTGCTTTAGGACATGCCATATCCGTTATAACACTGTTGCTGAAAGATCTGAGAATGACAGGGGACGATTTTCAATTTGCCTGTAGGCGTGACATAAAGATTCCGCAGCAGGAAAATAGGTATCATACTGAAGTGTTTTATGTTACCATTTTTTCCAATTGCAATGCCTACACTCACGTGGCCTTATTTACTTACAGCGGAAATTGTGCAGTACATGTTCTGTGGACTGCATTTTCCTTATTGTTTAAAGAACAGAGCTACTACGATGTGCATACATCCCAAATTGAAGAGTTCAGAAAATATCTGGTTGCGTCCATTTTCTTCGGATACTGGCATTGGCCTCCATGGAATGAATAATCAGTTGCACTTTTTTATTATCTGCTCATAGTATTTTGGTGCACTACTGTATGACTCTTTTGGCCTACGTGAATTATTCTGTAATGCATCAGTAGAAAAAACAGTACATATCTTCTTGGGACAATGTTAACACTACTCTTTTGCAGTACGAGCATTTTGCAGGACCAATGTTAACATTACTCAAACAGTATAAGGCATTTTCCGAATTTAAATGTTAAAAATAATTATGGAAACACATCTTTGTGGATGGCAGTCATACACGCTTGATGCAAGTGTCTACATGGAATTGGAGTCGTGAATGTGGACAGGCGTCTCAAACAGTCATGCAGGCATTGTGAACTCCAAACACATCTTTTACTTTTCGTTGAATGTGTATGGCAGGGCAGATTAATATGTCCAAGTTCTCTGTGTGTGCATGGCAGTCATGCAGGGTTTGTCAATCCCAAAAAATAAGGCATGATGTGAAGGGTCGTCCTGTGTAAGAGCATTGAGTTCAATAATAAACAGGACAGGGCGTCCAACGGAACAAACATTATTTGTGGATGGCAGTCATACAGGCTTGATGCAAGTGTCTACATAGAATTGAGAGTCGTGAATGTGGACAGGCGTCTTTGTATGTGTATGGCAGCCTTAGAGGTTCTACCACCCATTCGCTAACTAGACCAGGTTCACTGACACAAAATTGAAACATCAGTGAATTTAATGTACTAGATTCATGCATGAGTGCTGTCTGTATTTGCATTGAGTTCGATAATAAAGAGGACAGGGAGTTCAATCGAAACTTTGTATGTGGATGGCAGTCATGCAGGCTTTATGGACGTGTTCCCTTGCCATATCAGATTCGTTGGCACAAGAATTAAGAGTTCTGAATGACGTACGTCCTTTGTATGTGTATGGCAGTCATACAGGCTTCATGTAGTCATTCAGTTCCTATATATAGAGTGCATTTTTGCGGCTATCTTCACTTCGTTATCAACATCCTATAG
Source organism: Craterostigma plantagineum (assembly GCA_027422505.1). Lineage (NCBI taxonomy): Eukaryota > Viridiplantae > Streptophyta > Magnoliopsida > Lamiales > Linderniaceae > Craterostigma > Craterostigma plantagineum. The sequence goes on from JAPQWV010003188.1 coordinate 17,083, forward strand.
CTTATTGCCTGGACATGACAGGAGTCGAAAATTATTGCTTCCTACAGACATTAACTCCTAGGGCAGAGAGCACCACTATTGTTGTGCGTCTGTTGCGCTCCTGGAGGGCGCGGAATCTGAAGAAAAATGGAGAGTTGATGAGCATTGACCTTTTGTTCTTGGACGAACAGGTCTGCTTTATTGTTTGTATCGGTTTACCTTTTCCCGGTGGTTGGTAATCTATGTTTAACCGTTTTCTTGGGTTGCAGGATACCTTGATGCAGGGGTCTATTCACTGTCTCCGAATTGATCGTTTTGAGGAATTTCTAATTGATGGCCGTATCTTTGCGGTAACAGACTTTGATATTGTTGCGGCACCGATGCGATTTAGGATCACTCAACACCGATATATGATTCGCTTTACCGATCGTACAACGATGGTCTCCGTCGATGATGGTGGTTACGTTATAGGTGAAGAGAAATTTCAATTGCGTTCGCACGACGAATTCCTTCGTCTTGCAGGCATGAATCAGGAACTGCCAGGTGCGTGGTCAATGGTTTGAATTACCTGTTGTCTCTTTCTGCTCCTTATTATACTGAATTATCCATCTATTTGCGCTCTGTCTGATAGATGTTATTGGGTTGCTGAGGTGCATCACGGAACCTGATGTTGACAGCGCCGTCGGCACTAAGCGGGCTGTGCTGAAAATCACCTTGGAGGGGTCTGTTTGATTTGTTTTACAGCATTTTAAAATCGTTAACGTGCGATGCTGTATCTTATTGCTGTTAATGTATTGTTGTTTTCCTTTCTACCTTCTTGCATTACATATAGTGGGGAAATGTGTCGGTTACAGTATGGGAGGACAAGGCAATTGAGTTCTGCAAACAACTCCGATTGGCCATAGGGAATGATGTCATTGTCGTTGTAACCAGTGTTAATCCAAAGATGTTTTGCGGTAAGAGTTGCCATACGTGTTCTTACGTGATTGAATCATTGCTGAATTCACTGTTTGTTCGCAGGCAATCTCTACCTTAATACAACCTCCTCGACAAAGCTTTATGTGAACTATGAATGCTCCAGTGTCTCTGATTTTAGGACGAGGTGCTTGCATTGTTTACTGACTGATGTGTCTACATTTTTTGCTAATAAAACTGCAATGCCTTTCGTTCCTATTCTTCAGGCTAAATGCAGGCCCCGGTCTGACTGCTGCGCCTTTGGTGTCCACCGTCGTCGACATACCGGTCAGCACAATTTCTGACATCTTTGATTTTCTGCGAAATGAGAGGGAGCAGGTGATGCAGTGTTAGTTTTCCCCATAAATCCTTTTCAAATTAATTTGTGGTCTAACGGGTAGTCTGCAGGAACGAGACTTTGTCTGTGTCGGAAATATTGTGGAAATCGTTACCCGCACTGGATGGAATTATATAGCCTGTGCAAAGTGTTCGAGTAAACTGCAGAAGTCCAATACTACTTTGAGTTGTAACAAGTGCCTTGATCTTAATGCCGTTGGAATCCTGCGGTATCTTTATTTGTCAAATTAGTTTTTTCCGCACTCCCTTCCTCTTATTATTCATGCTATATACATATACATGCAGTTATTATTGTGTTATGTGATCTCTATTTTTTAATCCTCCCAATTACTTAGCCAGCTTGCGAACTGAAGGTTTTGAATTATCCAAATAGGTTTCGTATTGAAGTAATTGTTCACGACGGTTGTGAGTCTGCCAACTTTGTAATATTCGACGGGCCTGCCCGGAACAGTTGACTACTACTGCTGAAGAATTAGCCGGTTCCCTGGTTAGAAGCATTTATTATTTGAGATTGAGTTACACATATTGTGGTCTGTAGCTTATTTTGGGTTTCTGTTCTGGCAGGTTGATATGCATGCTTCAGAAGATACATCAGGCGCGTCTAAAATCCCTCAATGCATTCTCGATTTAGTTGGCAAGGCGTTCCGCTTTCAAATCAAAATAAAGCATTTTGATTTTAGAAGCGCTTATCGTAGCTTTGCGGTTTCCCGTATGTTGGAGGTTTCTTGCAAGAATGACTCACCTTATGCTTCGGGTGATGCTGAGGTGAGTGGCGTCTCTCATGTGTCATCGTTTTCCTTACTGTATTGTTTATTATTGATTTCCTGTCTTTTAGGTGGCCTTTACTGAGATCGGGCGTGAAGGAAATAATTCTGATCTTTGCATAGTTAAAGACATACAAACTTCGGAACCGGCTAAGGTAGTTGGCGTATGTCGTCTTGCATCACACTATATGTCTAAAAATAATATGGAGCTAAATAGTTTTTTTTATTTTGTTTTACCTTACAGGCTTGCGATATTCCGGTCACCGTGCACCATTCGGCGGCCATTGAAACGGGCGTTAATACACCGTCGAACAATGTTGTTGCGACTGTTGAGTTGAATCGCATTGACGACGGTCCACGGGATCGAAGCACAAATATTCTTGCTTCTCGAGACGACCCTGCTAAAAAACCTGATTTCCCGGGAGACGGCGTCACACTGCTGCAAAAGTCTGCATCGAAGCCTCGGTCTGGAAAGAGGAAAACCTGTGACGGAAATACTAATTTTTTACATATGCACGAAAGAAAAACATTAAAAAAGAAAAATTGTAAGGATTGATGTGCTTTTGCAGTGGTTTGTATGTGCATATGGTGCATGACAGTTGCAGCTTAACAGTCATACACTGTTTATTTTTAAATAATGACAATATTAGAAACAATAATATACATGTCATTTTTGTCCCGATATTTTTTTACTTTATGGACGACTTTAAAAATTTCCGTACCAATATTAGGAACACATAAAAAATAAAAAAAATAAGCTTATATGCAAAGAATTTCAGACAAGGGACATACACTGTCTATTTCAACATAAAGCCCGTCCATTGTTGTATGGTACAGATGTGTTTTAGACAGATAAGGCATCAATGGTGTATGACACAAATCTGTTAATTTTCTTAAATGATTTCTGTGTCTTATTCTACAGCTGAAGAGACTATTTTTCTATATGGAGACGATGTAGTTGGTCAGAATTTTAGAATTTAATACATGTATGACTGATAAAAAACTTAAAATGCATAGAATGTAATACGGGAAAATAAATGTTAGCCATAGATAACCGTCAAAGATCTGCAGTTCATAAGGCGTGTATATTAACTTTGTCGCAAAAATAGTACCGTCTATGCAAAGACAACTTTAATAACAATTTTGATATATATTTAAGTGATGTATGTCTTCAAGTTTGTAAGACTGATGTATGTCTTTTAAAATTGTAATGCTGCTGAAAACGTGCAATTGATAGTGTGAATGCATTTCGGTACGCAGACAGTTTTTCACCAAGAAAGAAAAGCTATAATAATTTTGTTTTTCATTCATACAATTTTGCCACAAAGGTATGGAGTTTTTAACCAATTAGTGTATCATTAATAATTGCAGGGAAATTAATTTACGCCAATACTTGTGATATTACCTTGCATTAGCAGTCATACATCAAACAGGCAGACATGGGAGACAGCATCAACTGTCATACACCACTTAAATTACTTAAATCAATAAAGTCGGACATGAATATCCGAAGAAGCGCTTGAATTATATAAAATAAATATACTGAACTACTATGTGACAAAATAATCTCGAATAACGAAAGACAACATTAACGCCTACGAATTTCTAAGAATATTTCCCACAGAACAATTCTTGCGTGTTCGTAAAAAACAAAGCGTGGCCCTAAGTCTGTCATTAATAGTTGTACAAAAGTTAATTTGAGGAAATACAAAAATATTAGGGCTCGAATCTTAAATGCAATTTGCGAACCAAAAAAATTCCATACGAAGCATCATTACTATTTGTCAATAAAGAATATGACAACTCATGGGAGACCCTTGGGCAACTCATTTGCAACAGGTGCTAAATTAATGTTGCTACAATCACTAATTAACAAGACCCTTGGGCAACTCATTTGCAGGTTCATCATGATGTGATCAACTCCGCATGAAATTCATATTAATATACATCAAATGTATCGGGTTGCATTAGCAGTCATACATCAAACAGGCAGACATGGGAGACAGCATCAACTGTCATACACCACTTAAATTACTTAAATAAATATAGTCGGACATGAATTTCCCCAGAAGCGCTTGAATTATATAAAATAAATATACTGAACTACCATGTGACAAAATAATCTCCAATAAGGAAAGACAACATTAACGCCTACGAATTTCTAAGAATATTTCCGACCGAACAATTCTTGCGTGTTCGTAAAAAACAAAGCGTGGCCCTAAGTCTGTCATTAATAGTTGTACAAAAGTTAATTTGAGGAAATACAAAAATATTAGGGCTCGAATCGTAAATGCAATTTGCGAACAAATAAAATTCCATACGAAGCATCATTACTATTTATCAATAAAGAATATGATTAATTGCCTAGAATCATCAACAAATTCATTAAATGGCGTTTTCCATATTTATTAAGCTTTATAGAATATAAAACAACAGGTGCTACATTAATGTTGCTACAATCACTAATTAACAAGACCCTTGGGCAACTCATTTGCAGGTTCATCATAATGTGATCAACTCCGCATGCAATTCACATTAATATACATCCAATGTATCGGGTAATTTTGACGGACACATCCAATGCGATACTATTCGTATTCCATCAAATCATTCAATGTTGACTATCAATATTCATGACATTAATATTTCAAGTAGTATATATTACCCTAAACACACCATCTAAGTTACAAACTTCACAACAACTACTCCAAACAACGTATGTCACAATAATTTCTGGAATAATTACTACAATACAAAATGTCGGAACACTTGCGTGACTTTATCCTTGAGAGCTTTACAACGGTACAGCATGCCATGAACCAACTGGTTCAAACAACCAACGAAAGGATAGATTTGCACACCGACTACACAAGACAGGAATTCGACAAGTTGAACACAAGGTGCATGGAAATTATGCAGAGCCTGTCCGAGATTGAACATACACTTGGTATGCCAATTTTGTTTACAATTAAATTTCAACAGAATCTTCAGGGCAAAATAAAGCATTAGAAAACTTATGCTTACAAATAATTACAGGACGCATTCAAGGGAAACAGCCTGATGACGCTGCATCTACAGTTGGAAATAAACGCCCGAGGATTGAAAACAAGTATTCCCATGTTGGAGTGCAAATACAACAGAGCAAATTTTCGACAAACGCAATGCTTCATTATCATTTAAGTGCTGCAGTAACAATGTTCAACAACGTCTCCGTCCAGATAGATAGAATGGACACACATTCTTCTATTACAGGCCTTATGGGAAAACAAGATAAGTAAGGGTTTTTTCAGCTCCTTGATGAAAAAGGCAACTTGGCTGACTGATGAGGTGCGTCAATAACATATACGAAAATAATTTTCCGTACATTAAATCCCAACAAATAATTCCCTTTACAGCATGTGGATGGATGTCTGAGGGGATTTATTGAAGCACAACGACGGGCACCATTTGGAAATTCAAGAATTTCGTTTATGGGTACTACATTCAACCAGGTAGTTACTGCAGAGTATTCGAGTACGCAAACAATTAACTATGCATCACTCCACCCATACACCCAAGGAAGGTTGATGGCTGGCCATGTATTCCGTGGCAAGAATCAGACTTAATTGCAATTCCCGTAAACGTTAACGGATGTCACTGGGTCCTCTGCATAGTTGACTACAAAAATGAGACGATCACGGTACATGACTCAGATCCATCTTGCGATATGGACATGAGGTTTTTCCATAAAGCTTTTGAAAAAAGTCGCCAAACCATCCCGTATCTACTGCGACATTTGGGTATTTCACAAGTACTCCTAAACTTCACTGTCCATAGAGATCAACGATTCCCGCGACAAATTTCGAGGTAATTTCCCTGGTATATATTTTGATGCCTGTTTCATAATCAGTAGTATGAAACTAATCGACTACTACTTTTTCATTGCTGCAAAAAAGCGGGGAATGTGGTGTCTATATGCTACGATCTGCCTTCTCGCTGATGTTCCCCGACGACTCCATATACGAAATTCAACCGCCTCAAATTGAAGAATTCCGAAAGTGCATTACTGTTTCGCTGTTTACAAACAGCTGGATTTAATGAGTTATTTCAGAACAATCTTTTCCTTAGTCAAGAGAGTTTGTATTACTTTCCAAAAATTGCCGTATAAAAGACTATTTATGGTAGACAATTCACATTAAAACAAAAAACACTGAATGCAATCAAGAATAGAATCGAGATTCAAGAATAGAATAAAGACTTAATAGAGTATGAAAGAATTTGGTCATCTGTGAAATCAAGAATGACGAAGACAATGCAAAATATGAAATAAAATCGATACGCCTGCCATCCAATAGTTATCTAACAAACAAAAGTTGTACCGTTTTCTTCAGATATGATAGGAACAATGCACCTTTTGTAAGACATATTTTCTTTAATGTAATAGAAAATGTATGACTGAAGGATATAATTATTCTAACATTCTGTCTGTCATGAACAACTGTGCTCCCTCTGAAATGCATTAGATTGTGTGTACAAACTAATTTACATACATGCTCAATTATGCACAATCTGACCAAAATTGGTATGCAATAATATTCAACGAAATTTTGAGCACGAAAACTGTTACAAAATTTGTAAAACCAAGAGCGATTCACATAGAACCATATAGTCAGCTGTTGGATAAGACATAGAACATATGACAGCATTAACATATTTCTCCCATACAACGTTGATATCTTATCTGTTTAAAACAAGTCTGTGCCATACAACGATTGATGTACTATATGTTTACATAGTCACTGTATGACTCCTATTTCTTTACAAATGGCCTTTCCAATAATCAAAACTAGAAAAAATATCCGTCTAATTAAAATGGGAAACATAATGCCGTCCATAATATAACAAAACATCGACGAAAAAAAATGAATATTTATATTACTTATTATAATCTTCTAATAAATTTAAAATAAAAGATATATGAATGTTAAATATCATACACCATATAGCAGATACCGCGATGAAGCTCCTAAAGTCACAGAAGTCGTATTCTAAAATTTCGAAGTCTTCATACTTCACGAAACTCAAATCACTCTCTCGACGTTTGAATGCATATCGACAGGTTGTGCAACTTCATTACAGTCATACAACTTTAAAAGACATACAACAATCATAAAACGTTAAAGTACCAATTATTTATCATTACTTATTGCAAGGAAATTAATTTGACGACAGTTCATCAATTCAAACATAAACAGCCTTTTAAAACTAACATTAACAAATGAAGTTTCTAATTAAGGTACACTATATGTCGTGCAATTACTTTCTTAGTGAAATGTTTCGTCTTTGCGTAGAAGGCACAAAATTGAGGTCTTACCTGTTTAAAACAAATTTGTGTCATACAACAATTGATATGTAACTGCGTTGTAATGGTTTCAAACATTACCTGCGCTTGAATTATATAAAATAAATATACTGAACACTATGTGACAAAATAATCTCGAATAACGAAAGACAACATTAACGCCTACGAATTTCTAAGAATATTTCCCAAACAGAACAATTCTTGCGTGTTCGTAAAAAAACAAAGCGTGGCCCTAAGTCTGTCATTAATAGTTGTACAAAAGTTAATTGAGGAAATACAAAAATATTAGGCTCGAATCTAAATGCAATTGCGAACAAAAAAAATTCCATACGAAGCATCATTACTATTTGTCAATAAAGAATATGATTAACTAAATCATCACAAACCATTAATGGGTTTCCATATTTATTAAGCTTTATAATTAAAACAACAGGTGCTAAATTAATGTTGCTACAATCACTAATTAACAAGACCCTTGGGCACTCATTTGCAGGTTCATCATGATGTGATCAACTCCGCATGAAATTCATATTAATATACATCAAATGTATCGGGTTGCATTAGCAGTCATACATCAAACAGGCAGACATGGGAGACAGCATCAACTGTCATACACCACTTAAATTACTTAAATAAATATAGTCGGACATGAATTTCCCCAGAAGCGCTTGAATTATATAAAATAAATATACTGAACTACTATGTGACAAAATAATCTCCAATAAGGAAAGACAACATTAACGCCTACGAATTTCTAAGAATATTTCCGACCGAACAATTCTTGCGTGTTCGTAAAAAACAAAGCGTGGCCCTAAGTCTGTCATTAATAGTTGTACAAAAGTTAATTTGAGGAAATACAAAATATTAGGGCTCGAATCGTAAATGCAATTTGCGAACAAATAAAATTCCATACGAAGCATCATTACTATTTATCAATAAAGAATATGATTAATTGCCTAGAATCATCAACAAATTCATTAAATGGCGTTTTCCATATTTATTAAGCTTTATAGAATATAAAACAACAGGTGCTACATTAATGTTGCTACAATCACTAATTAACAAGACCCTTGGGCAACTCATTTGCAGGTTCATCATAATGTGATCAACTCCGCATGCAATTCACATTAATATACATCCAATGTATCGGGGTAATTTTGACGGACACATCCAATGCGATACTATTCGTATTCCATCAAATCATTCAATGTTGACTATCAATATTCATGACATTAATATTTCAAGTAGTATATATTACCCTAAACACACCATCTAAGTTACAAACTTCACAACAACTACTCCAAACAACGTATGTCACAATAATTTCTGGAATAATTACTACAATACAAAATGTCGGAACACTTGCGTGACTTTATCCTTGAGAGCTTTACAACGGTACAGCATGCCATGAACCAACTGGTTCAAACAACCAACGAAAGGATAGATTTGCACACCGACTACACAAGACAGGAATTCGACAAGTTGAACACAAGGTGCATGGAAATTATGCAGAGCCTGTCCGAGATTGAACATACACTTGGTATGCCAATTTTGTTTACAATTAAATTTCAACAGAATCTTCAGGGCAAAATAAAGCATTAGAAAACTTATGCTTACAAATAATTACAGGACGCATTCAAGGGAAACAGCCTGATGACGCTGCATCTACAGTTGGAAATAAACGCCCGAGGATTGAAAACAAGTATTCCCATGTTGGAGTGCAAATACAACAGAGCAAATTTTCGACAAACGCAATGCTTCATTATCATTTAAGTGCTGCAGTAACAATGTTCAACAACGTCTCCGTCCAGATAGATAGAATGGACACACATTCTTCTATTACAGCCTTATGGGAAACAATATAAGTAAGGGTTTTTTCAGCTCCTTGATGAAAAGGCAACTTGGCTGACTGATGAGGTGCGTCAATAACATATACGAAAATAATTTTCCGTACATTAAATCCCAACAAATAATTCCTTTACAGCATGTGGATGGATGTCTGAGGGGATTTATTGAAGCACAACGACGGCACCATTTGGAAATTCAAGAATTTCGTTTATGGGTACTACATTCAACCAGGTAGTTACTGCAGAGTATTCGAGTACGCAAACAATTAACTATGCATCACTCCACCCATACACCCAAGGACAGGTTGATGGCTGGCCATGTATTCGTGGCAAGAATCAGACTTAATTGCAATTCCCGTAAACGTTAACGGATGTCACTGGGTCCTCTGCATAGTTGACTACAAAAATGAGACGATCACGGTACATGACTCAGATCCATCTTGCGATATGGACATGAGGTTTTTCCATAAAGCTTTTGAAAAAAGTCGCCAAACCATCCCGTATCTACTGCGACATTTGGGTATTTCACAAGTACTCCTAAACTTCACTGTCCATAGAGATCAACGATTCCCGCGACAAATTTCGAGGTAATTTCCCTGGTATATATTTTGATGCCTGTTTCATAATCAGTAGTATGAAACTAATCGACTACTACTTTTTCATTGCTGCAAAAAAGCGGGGAATGTGGTGTCTATATGCTACGATCTGCCTTCTCGCTGATGTTCCCCGACGACTCCATATACGAAATTCAACCGCCTCAAATTGAAGAATTCCGAAAGTGCATTACTGTTTCGCTGTTTACAAACAGCTGGATTTAATGAGTTATTTCAGAACAATCTTTTCCTTAGTCAAGAGAGTTTGTATTACTTTCCAAAAATTGCCGTATAAAAGACTATTTATGGTAGACAATTCACATTAAAACAAAAACACTGAATGCAATCAAGAATAGAATCGAGATTCAAGAATAGAATAAAGACTTAATAGAGTATGAAAGAATTTGGTCTCTGTGAAATCAAGAATGACGAAGACAATGCAAATATGAAATAAAATCGATACGCCTGCCATCCAATAGTCTAAACAAACAAAAGTTGTACCGTTTTCTTCAGATATGATAGGAACAATGCACCTTTTGTAAGACATATTTTCTTTAATGTAATAGAAAATGTATGACTGAAGGATATAATTATTCTAACATTCTGTCTGTCATGAACAACTGTGCTCCCTCTGAAATGCATTAGATTGTGTGTACAAACTAATTTACATACATGCTCAATTATGCACAATCTGACCAAAATTGGTATGCAATAATATTCAACGAAATTTGAGCACGAAAACTGTTACAAAATTTGTAAAACCAAGAGCGATTCACATAGAACCATATATTCAGCTGTTGGATAAGACATAGAACATATGACAGCATTAACATATTTCTCCCATACAACGTTGATATCTTATCTGTTTAAAACAAGTCTGTGCCATACAACGATTGATGTACTATATGTTTACATAGTCACTGTATGACTCCTATTTCTTTACAAATGGCCTTTCCAATAATCAAAACTAGAAAAAATATCCGTCTAATTAAAATGGGAAACATAATGCCGTCCATAATATAACAAAACATCGACGAAAAAAAAATGAAATATTTATATTACTTATTATACTCTTCTAATAAATTTTAAATAAAAGATATATGAATGTTAAATATCATACACCATGTAGCAGATACATCGATGAAGCTCCTAAAGTCACAGAAGTCGTATTCTAACAATTTCGAAGTCTTCATACTTCACGAAACTCAAATCACTCTCTCGACGTTTGAATGCATATCGACAGGTTGTGCAATTTCATTATCAGCCATACAACTTTAAAAGACATACAACAATCATAAAACGTTAAAAGTACCAATTATTTATCATTACTTATTGCAAGGAATTAATTTGACGACAGTTCATCAATTCAAACATAAACAGCCTTTTAAAACTAACATTAACAAATGAAGTATCTAATTAAAGGTACACTATATGTCGTGCAATTACTTTCTTGGTGAAATGTTTCGTCTTTGCGTAGAAGGCACAAAATTGAGGTCTTACCTGTTTAAAACAAATTTGTGCCATACAACAATTGATATGTAACTGCGTTGTAATGGTTTCAAACATTACCTGCGTTGTACCAGAGTTCACAGTCAACATTGAAGTAAAGTTGCAATTAGTTGAACATTAATTATTGATCCAACTTATTTTATGTAAAGAAATACAATTCATGTACTACGATCATCCTCAAATTAATTAACTAATGGTTTTGCTTAAATATAACAAGCATCGTGCAAGAGATTCTACATTAATATACATGCATAGTATCTGTCTAATTGTAAGAGACACATCCAATGTCTCATTATTCATATTCCATCAATACATTGAATGTTGCCTATTACTATTCATCCTTTAATATTTCATGTACTATATATTACCTCAATGTACGATGTACATTACCAACTTCACAGCCCCTACAGCAAACAACATATACCTCCATAATTCCTATAATTACTATATTTCAAATGCTAGATCAGGTGCGTGCCTTTCTAAATGAGAGTTTTGCAACAATACAGCATACCATGAGCCAACTGGTTGAAACAACCAACAAAAAGATTGATTTGTGCACGGTACACACGACACGGAAATTCGACGAATTACATGCAAGGTGTGATGCAATTGCGGATTTAGTAAATCAATCCACAAATGAGTTGAACACAAGATACATGGAAATTCTGCAGAGGCTGTCCGAGATTGAAACCAAGCTTGGTATGGCAATTTTATTTACAAAACTTTTCAACTCAATTTTCCTAAAAAAAAAGACTGACAAACCTGATGCAAATAAAAATTACAGAACACATGCAACAACGAGTTATTGAACAACAAGAGGATGATAAGGTTGGAGCATTGATGCTTGAAAAACAGCGGTCTGGGTTAAAACGTGTGCAAGGAAACCAGCCTGATGTCCCTACACCTATAGTGGGAAATAAACGCAACAAGGTTCAAGAGAAGAATCCACACGTTGGAATGCATATGCTACAGAGAAAATTTTCTACTAACGCCATGCTTGATTATCATTTAAGTGGAGCAGTAAAAGTGTTCAACAACGTGTCAGCGTTGATAGAAAAAATGGACAACAATTCTTATGTTACAAGCCTTATGGGAAACCACTTGCGTCACGAATTTTTCCGCCCATTGATGAAAAGGGGAACTTGGCTGACTGATGAGGTGCGTGAATAAATATACAAAAAAAATTGCTTCAATAATATGTCCCAACATAAAATTCTCTTTACAGCATGTGGACGGATGCCTCAGAGGATTTATTGAAACGCAACGACGCACAACCATTGGAAGTCAAGAATTTCATTTATGGGTACAACATTCAACCAGGTGGTTACCGCAGAATATTTGACATCACGAGCAATGAAATATGCATCACTACTCCCATACACTCAAGGACAGGTAGATGGCTGGCCCTGTATTCCGTGGCAAGAATCAGATTTAATTGCAATTCCGGTAAACATAAACGAATGTCACTGGGTCCTCTGCGTAGTGGACTACAATAATGAAACCATCACGGTGCATGACTCCGATCCATCATGCGATGTGGACATGGGGTTTTTCCATAAAGCATTTGAAAACACTCGCCTAATGATCCCATATTTACTGCGAGGTTTGGGTATTTCACAAAAACTCCTCAACTTCACTGTCCATCGAGATCAACGGTTCCCACGACAGATTTCTAGGTAATTTCTCACGTATATATTTTATTGACGTTTCATTACCAATGTGAACAAAATTGATCACTACTTTTTCATTGCTAAAAAAAAGGGGAGAATGTGGTGTGTATATGCTACGATCTGCTTTCTCCATGATGTTCCCTGACGACTCCATATATGAAGTTCAACCGCCTCAAATCGAAGAATTCAGAAAGTACATAACTGTATCCTGTTTACTAACAGTTGGATTTAATTAGTTATTTGAAGAAATCTTTATACTTTCTTTTTGTTTGTCATAAGAATTTATTTAGTTTCGATCCAAAATACAACTGTTAAATATTATTTATCATATATAATTCGAACAACAAATAAAAATATACTGTCATTAAGCTGACCGCTGTTATTAGGCAATATTTCTTAAACAACAATAAAGAATAGAATAATAAATTAATATTATATGTAATTATTTGGAGATCTAAGAAATCAACAGCCATAAGGATAACGCAAAAAAAAAAAAATTATACGCAGCTGTATGACTGTATTTCTGTCAGAATGCAATTCAATGAAGTATGTAATATACTATCGTATGACTGGCTAACAATATGGAAAAAGTTAAAGTTGGTGAACTACTATTACAATCACACATTCAATGACATCCACAAATTTCCTCACTTATCTTAACTGTGTACGTACTGCATATTAATTGTAAGCCCCAAATGTTTTACCAATAAGAAAATTTAAGGACAAGTTGGTGTCCATGATTTATTTTAATGCACAGAAATTAATTTACTACAGTATTTGAAATAGTGAACATATTTACTCATTACGTAGACGGCGCTATTTGGCGGCACATGGTAATAAGATTACCTTACATTACCAGTCATACATCAAGCAAGCACACAAGGCAGACAGCACACACTGTCATACACCACTTAAATTAATTAAATCAATAAAATAATGTGCAAATGTTCTGGAATAGTCTGTCCACTCGCACGATTTCAGAAAATTCATTAAGGTACATATATTACTGTTACACTTCATCTAGACATAATTACATTACAAGAATCCAAATATTACTGTTACACTTAATACAACCGTTCAATAATTATTCTGTATTAATGATAACCATTGCACTCAATAGACGCATCGATCTATTACTTAAACCGCTAACTGCGTATTATGATGAACGTAGAAATGAAAGGACACATCGAAATATTATCCAAAAAATTAAGACACTGAACAATACACACTAAATACAATTAATCATAGAACTCATTTAAACAAAGCGAACCGATAAATTATACTCAGAAGTTACGAGTGAAGAGTAGTGTCTTCTCAGTTCCTTAACATCAACTTAGAAACTATATAAATCAAAACATTGTCATAATTTTACCACAAATACACGCAAAAAACCCAAAAAAAAAAAGATCTATAAAATGATCAATCAAATAAGAGATTATTTAGACACCATTGTTGCGGGATTTCATCAGAAAGCAAGAGAATTTTTTGATCGTATAGAAAGTAAGATAGATGGCTATGTCCAATATGATACTGAGAGGTTCGACGATCTGACAGTGAAGATTAACGAAAATTACTCGGAAATCAATGGAAGGCTGTCGCATATAGAACAAACGCTTGGTATGTGAAACATTATTTAGCAAAATTGAATACATTGTTACTACTTATAACTCCCGTCCGATTTTCTTACAGGAAAGATAAGCCCTAAACCAGACGGAGAACGGAGGGGAATGTTCACAACAAACATCCGTTCAACTAAGGAGACGAAACTGCAGGAAAAAATAAAACAATACAATATTTCCACACAGTCAAGAGAGGATCCATTAGAAAAAGATCTAAGACAAAAATACAACAATGTTGGAGAGACACCGATTTATTTCAAAAAAGGTCCCGGCAGAGAAAACTCTTGCGGTGCATGTCAACAAGATGTTAAAATTCTTTCGGCGTGTATCGGCGACAATAGGAACGATGAATGAAAGAGATACTGTCAATACGCTATTCCGGGAAGAACGCGGCAAAGAATTCTTCAAAACCTTATGACGAAGGGAAGTTGGCTACATGACGAGGTATAATACTTAATCATCTTTCCCACCAATTAATTCACAATATTCTTAATATGCATTCTATTTGATTCCGCATCAGCACATAGACGAATGCTTAAGAGGATTTATGGAGTATCAATCACATGCAAGTTTCCCAAAGTCAAGGGTTTCTTTTATGCCTACAGCATTCAACCAAATAGTTGCAGCAGAGTATACGAGCGATGGGTGTATGGACCTATCCGTCATTCGACCATATGTACAAGGAACTGTTGAGGATTGGCCATCTCTTCCTTGGGAGGAATCAGATCTTATAGTTATCCCAGTAAACATAAATCAATGTCACTGGATACTGTGCATTATTGATTATAAAAAACAGTCAATAATAGTACATGACTCTGAACCTTCAGTTGATACGGATATGAGATTCTTCGAAGAGGCATTTCAAAAAACACGACTTATGATCCCATATATTCTTCGGGATTGCGCATCAGTGATTCAATTGTGGACTTCGCTGTTTTTAGAGATCCAAACTTCGCCCAACAGACTATGAGGTAGTGCAAACCCTTAGCCCTATTTGTTTTGTAGTATCACGATTTCATACGTAAATTGTTTGGCTCTTTTCCTGTATGAGTCAGCGGCGAATGTGGAGTATACGTGCTGCGATCAGCATTTTCATTCATGTTTGCTGAAGATGACGTGTACGATGTCACACCAGAACTGATCCAAGAATTCAGAGAGTTCCTCACTGTAGCAGTGTTTTTCAATATTTGGTCTTAGCTACTCCAATGTTAAATAAGTTATCGCTGCATGTAATAGTAACTCTGTTTCTTCTATTTTTAAATAAACAGTTTATGAATGCAGGGAAGTTGACAATCATACAGCCATAAAAGCACCAATTAGTTTATCATTAATAATTGCAGGGAAGTCAATTTACGAAAATAGTTGTGATATTACCTTGCATTACCAGTCATACATCAAGCAAAACCACATGGCAGACAGCATGAACTGTCATACAACACTTAGATTAGTTAAATCAATAAAGTCAGACATGAATATCCGCGGAAGCGCTTGAATTACATAAAATCAATAAACTGAACTACTATGTGACAAAAAAACAAGATTAAAGAATGACAACAATAACTCCAACGAATTTATAAGAACATTTCCAAACACACAAATCTTGCAAATTCATAAAAAACAATAGCTACCCCTAAGACTATCATGAATAGTTGTACAAAAGTTAATTTGAGGAAATAGGCGTAATATTATGGGACAAATTGTAAATGCCATTTGGGAACAAAATAAAATTTCAGAGGAACCATCATTACTATTTATCAATACAGATGATGATTAATTGGCTAGATAGATTCATACATACTAACAAGTTGCAACAGCAATTCATGTACTCCGATTAGGGTTGGCAATGGGGCGGGGATTGCCCGTCCCCGCGGTGATCCGCCCCGAACGGGGCGGGGAATCCCCGAGATTTTATCCCCGCGGGGCGGGGACGGGGAATGATGTCTCCCCGTGAAAAAGCGGGGAATGTGGTGTCTATATGCTACGCTCTGCCTTCTCGCTGATGTTCCCCGACGACTCCATATACGAAATTCAACCGCCTCAAATTGAAGAATTCCGAAAGTGCATTACTGTTGCAGCAGAGTATACAAGCGATGGGTGTATGGACCTATCCGTCATTCGACCATATGTACAAGGAACTGTTGAGGATTGGCCATCTCTTCCTTGGGAGGAATCAGATCTTATAGTTATCCCAGTCAACATAAATCAATGTCACTGGATACTGTGTATTATTGATTATAAAAAACAGTCAATAATAGTACATGACACTGAACCTTCTGTTGATACGGATATGAGATTCTTCGAAGAGGCATTTCAAAAAACACGACTTATGATCCCATATATTCTTCGGGATTTGCGCATCACTGATTCAATTCCGGACTTCGCTGTTTTTAGAGATCCAAACTTCGCCCAACAGACTATGGAATTTATTGGAAGAAAGTATTTATGGCCAGTAAGTGTGATAGTGATGACATTTAATCTTCTTACTTAGACGGCTTTATTTTGGTAAAAAACATAAAAAATTGTATTTTCACATAGTAGTCAGGCAGCAACACCTCGCAACGAAACTATCTATCAAATAAACTATTACATGCTTACAATTATTGCAATAAATCAAGTGGAGTACTTGAGCGTAGACTGTGTAGAAAAGGAAAATGAAAGCAGCTTCAATTCAGAAGGTATCTACCCAGTTGAGTTCCTGAAAACAATACAGTTTCCAGGTATTCCAAATCACAAACTTATTCTAAAGCCATCCGTCGTAGTAATGCTGTTGCGGAAAAGGCCAGACATACAACTTCCAATTTTTTTAATGACAACAATAATGTCAAAAAAATTCAAAAGCACGATTCCTACAAAAACTGAAGACAATCAACAACAGACGTAAACATTAATATATTCTTTTTTCCTGCGTAGGAGCATCCAAATCAAGTAGACGGGTCCCACTGAACTAAATAATTACCACAGGGGTAAAAAGGATATATTTGATAGAATAAGGGGTAGTAAAACAATAGTAAAATGTAGAAGTCGATTAGTAAAACCTACAAAATTGAGGAAAATTGGATCATTGAGGTTGCCGCCAAAGAGGGACGCAAACCCTGTCGCATTACAAACCAGGGAGGTGGAACGCGGCAATCGGACATCATGGTAAGTCTGCAATGTTTTCCTTCTTGTAATAGATTACTTCGTTGATAATTACTACAGGATATAAGACCAATACAACAGAGCATGATATTCTGCTTCGATTTTTGTAAGCAGATAGTAATATTAGTGTAGAGTTGAGGCGCCGGTTAAAATGGCCATCAAATCAGTAAGATTTTAGTGCTTACCTTTAATTTGTAGTTCAGAATAGTAAATTTCTGGTTTTCTCTGAGTTGTTCTGTGTTGAAGCCTTAATTTAGCCATTTCTAGGACACTAACATGAACACACTCGCTCACCAGTAGTTTATACACAGGTAATATTCGAGAATCAGGTTCCGCAAGATAAAGTTACACCTTACAAATTAACGCTATGTTCAGATTTCAAGGAAACAAGTAGCTTTATTCGAAGCAAGCTGAACAGCAACGAAATGGATGAAATGGTCAAAAATTCTCAGTTTGGAAATTTGATTGCACATGCAGACAAGTTCTCCCTATCATGTCAGCTTATCGGGTACTTACTGCAATGTCAGACAAAGCTAGCCGATGGAGATGAGATGTGGCTATTGGTTAATGGCAAACCAATACGTTTTTCCCAATACGAATTCGGCAGCTTGACAGGCCTCAAATGTTCGAAAGAGCATGTAATGTTAGAGAATAAGGACTTCATCACAAGACACTTTCAAGGAAATGTGAAGGTTAAAACAGGGGACGTTAGGAATAAATTGGCAGCGATGGGGAGTCAAAATTCGTCAAACGTCAACCTTGAGAAATTAAAAATGGCAAGCATTATATTTGTTGCCGACGTCCTCTGCAAACGCAATACACGGAACACAGCGTTGATTGATCCAAAATTATTCTACTTGGTTGAGGATTTTGTACAGTTCAACAAACACCCATGGGGAACTGTTGCATACAATCATGTGCTGAAATCGTTGAAAAGAGATCTTACTTCGTTTAAGAGTGGCATGGCAGACAATGGGAAGAAAAAATATCGTGCTTTAATATTGGGAGGATTTGTGCATCCATTCCAGGTAAACAAATACGGATCCATATTGTTATTTCCTATATGTCGTAAAACAGGCAGGTTTCGTACAGTTCTCTTCTTAATTTATACACATTACTTCGTGTTGTCTTTGCTACAGGTACTTGCCTATGAATGCATACCTACTGTCGCAGAGAAATTTGCAACACTCATACAAGACGCAGATGTAACACTCCCACGAATGTGCCGATGGATCACTAACAACTGGAAAACGAAAGCATCACCTAAATGGGATGTTATCGTTCAGGTAATGTCGACGTCACATGATGAAAGAAGTATGTTGCAACCCATAATTGACAATCGTCCAACAACATATTCTACGAAAAAAAATTATGCACCCAAAGGCAAGGCAAAAGTCATCAATCAAACTTCAAAGACAAAAAAATATGTGGAAAAACAGAGTGCTTCGCCTTCCAACGGCAACAAGATTGCAGGCACATTCACGTCAACGACCCATATAATCGATATTAATAAGAAGGCAAGCATTATTAATTTTATACACATTACCATCTCAGTAAGCCTTGCTGTAGCCACATTGAAACGATTTTCTTTTTCAATGTTTCTTTGTTGCAGCAAATTGGTAGTACATTTACAGGTTTGGGGCTCTCCTGTGACCCGCCCAACCCAACTATAGAGAACAACATGGGATTGAAATACGGCTTTCAACAGCAGCGGCAACAAAATGCTAATAAGAATCAAATTAACGCAGCCTCAAGCGCGAACGCAGGCATTAAGCAGCAAAAGCATCAGCGGACTCTTCCAAAGCAGTCGGTTTTAGCATTTCACGCGACGGCTGGGATGCCTACTGCACCTCAGATGGCAAGCCCACGTATTTCTGACGAGGCGACGACAATTGTCAAAAGTCCAACAGTTTCTGATGCGGAAAACAACCTAAATGCTGCCAGTCTCTGGAAGCAGACCCCAGCAGATACCAAAGACCAGCCAAAAGAAACATGCATGAAAAGAAAGAACGTGAAGATGATTTAAAGAGGCGCATCGCTGCATCCAAATCAGAGTATGTATATTGTTTTTATTTCTCATCCAAAAACCCTACACTTTTCATTTAGCCTCACAACTACTTTGGTAACTTATCTGTTCGTGTAAAACAAAACCTCACATAGTGATATCGACAGTGAGCGAATGAAGAAATCAACTTCAGAGGTTCCTATAAATCAACATCCAATGTCAAAGAGGCTGAGGTCGGCCAATAAAGCTCCTACAAGCTCAACAGCCAAGAGAACCCCATACAAGTTTAAAAAGCTTCAAAAGCACGTGTGGTATAAGTTAGAAATGTTCCCCAAAACAGTGGAGCACATAAAATGCATGAAGTACAACCAGGTTGTGAGAGGACTTTACAAAACGGATCTAACGCAAGAATTCTTCCACACACTCATGACAAAAGACGGCAGGCTGAATAATGATGTGAGCGTCTGTGAATAAACAATAGAATATTTTTCGATATAACATTCATCAGATGTTTATGCCCATAACTATGCTTACTGTTATGTGTATACGGCAGCATGTTGACGAATGCTTGCGAGGCTTTATCGAGATGCAGTTGCGATGTCTCATACCCATGAAAGATGTTGCATTCATGAGTACATCGTTCACAAGAATTGCCTCATCCGATGATATTAACAAAGGATCTTCCACCATGAAACACTTGAGGCAATTTGCCCATGGTAAAGCGGAAGGGTGGCCTTCGTGTTCATGGAGATCAGCAAAGGCAATTGTCTTTCCATTAGCGATCAAAAAATCGCATTGGATTTTGGTTGTTCTCGACACTAATACCCAGAAAATGAGCATCATGGATTCATTCATATGGTGTGATCTAGACCAAACCTTCACAAAAGGTGTCGTGGGAAAACTGATGGCTACAGTAAGACTCTTGCAACAAGACTTAAGACTCAGAAATTTAGAGAAGTCAATCGTCGCTGAGAGGAATCTCGAACTTCCACAGCAACCGGGCGGGTAACCACATAAACTCAAATTATTTACTACAAGCATATGTCACATTAATATTCAACAATACACTGCTAACCATTTCAGGGGAGGTTGCGGCATATATATGTTGCGAAATGCTTTTGCAACGATGTTCCCAGAGGACGATCCATTCGAAGTAACCATAAGACAGGTGCATGAATTCAGGCATTACTTAACGGTCTCAGTATTTCTCTCCTATTGGACTTGGCCAAATTCATAGGCATGCCAAATGTCATGTTAGCATTAGTGACAATGTAACGACAACTATTGTTACGTAGATGACTTAAGACTGTTTCTAGCCAAAATGAATATGTATTTATCTTTACGAATAACAGTTTTCATCATTTTCATGGAATTTTTTGGGGTTGAATGATTTCCCACTGAGTGGGCATACCCAATTATCGAATGTTACGTGGACTAGGCCCTATCTTGCGGGCTTTGCCTGAACCTAGCAGACTACGACGCCCCGACTCAAGCCCTAAATCCCGACATGAGAAACTCGAGGTACGTCGACGCAGTTCTTACAGTGGCAACTAGGACGATGATGCCAGTAAGTGGGATCAACCTAGGATTCAACAACGATCTGGTGGGGCCGATATAATGCACGCCTTTAGGCTGACTAAGCAACGGAGTTTCAGGAAGGAGACAGTGGAGGATATATGGAGTGGGATGTGCGCGAAGGTCATCTGCGACCACTTAAAGCTGGGCGTGAAGAGTGGACTGCCTTACGTATATAGGAAAAAAAGGGAAGCGCCGTACAGAGGTCCTATTCTGTTATCAAACTCCGTTGTTTTTGATTTTAGGAAGAGGTGCTTGCATTGTTTACTGAGTGAAGCAAACCTGCGATGGAAATACAGATTTTTTAACTTATGCACGGAAGAAAAAAATTAAAAAAACAAAATTGTAAGGAAGGATGTGATTTTGCCGTGGTTGATATGTGCATATGGTGCATGACAGTTGCAGCTTTACATTAAAATTTTTTAAATGTATCGGTCTAATTGTAATCCAACAACATCGACGACATGGAAAACTAAATTGTTCAATAGATGTGTTTGGAGTTCACAATGCCTGCATGACTGTTTGAGACGCCTCTCCACATTCACGACTCTCAATTCCATGTGGACACTTGCATCAAGCATGTATGACTGCCATCCACAAAGATGTGTTTCCATAATTATTTTAACATCCATGCAAAAATCAGAAAATCAATTCATGAGATTCACATGTTAATCAGACTGCCTTGCTTAACAGTCATACATCTGCAACTATCATCACTTTATCCGGGCAGAGATGAAAATCTCATGAAAGCCATATGCACTATATAAGTACAATATACTGGAATATTATAAGACAATTTACTCATATTTACTCGCGTACCGCATACCTTCGATTACAACTAACCTTTAAAATTGTAAGACAGCGTCCCGTGCATCGCACGGGCTAAACCTAGTTGGTAATAAATAGAGAGAATCGTTCGCTAACCTTATTTGCGTATCACAAATAAGTTTAGTTTGAGTTAATCAAATCTAATTATGCATGGTCATATTTGACAGATATAGGAGAAAAAAGATCCAAAAAAAAGCGAAAAAAATTAATACAGACAGAAAGTCCAAAAGTTTATTACACGCACGAAGCGTGTAATATTATACGCGATCGTGCTTTTGGATCGGCCCAATTAGGTTTCAAAGTCGTACTCGAAGGCCCAATGACGAGAGATATACATCATAATTTAGTCGAGACGCGGGAGAACGTTAATTGCTAAGGGCGAAACCTAGGGTTTCCTAGGGGCGAATCCTAGGGTTTCCGAGGGGCAAATCCTAGGGTTTCCGAGGGGCGAATCCTAGAGTTTTTGAGGTGGTTTTGCCCCCGACAAAACGGCGACGGGCAATCCTGAAAAAATCGACGAGATTTTGTCATCGTGATAGGTGAATTCTCTTCCAATGTTTAAAATGTTTACATTTCATTTATTATGACTCTAGCATAATTTTTCTTGTGATTAACACCCGTTTCAGTCGTGATGTTTGTTTGATTTATGAGTCCAAACGTAGATTGACTTAAAATTGACCTGAGATGGACTCGATTTCGTTATATTTATTTTTAGGTTTAATTGTGTTTTTAGTTAGTTCGAAACCTCTCATGAATTTAGAAAAACAATTTTAGTTGGGTTGTCATGCAATTTAATTTACTCTTTTAACTGTAGTATTACTTGCACGACCTGCTAATATTTTCATTTCACAGCCCAGTCCTTCTACCGTCTTGTATATGTTGACTTTCCACATCTAAATTTGTTTTCAGACAAAACAAAACCTTTGCTTTCTTTATCCAATTAAGGGAAACCCATCTCCATTTCATTACTCAATCTTGTTTGTCTCCATTTTGTGTCCGTTCATATTCTTTGGAGCTGACAGATTACATTTGGGTGGAAATAACTCGACCCTTTTTGGGCATTTTCGTTTTTTAGCTGTAAAAAGGCGGTTTTTGGGGAGACATTAGATTATGCTCACAGAGTTTGTTAGAAATTGGATCTGAAGGATGTATTTGGAAAGCGATATATCGATTTGTGTTGACGGTTGAAGTTGAAGGGTCTTACTGAAAGAGATTAGCATTGTCAATATTCAGATTAACTGCTTTGTGAAATCTGAAAAATGGATCATGTTGTTGGTGGCAAGTTCAAGCTGGGTAGAAAACTTGGCAGTGGATCTTTTGGAGAGCTTTATTTGGGTAATTAGTTCTGCACATTTCGGTTTTGTTTCGATTGCAATCCTTAACTTGATGTAATATCAGTTTCACAATCTACTTGTCAATTTTCGTTCAGGCGTTAATATTCAAACTGGGGAAGAAGTCGCTGTGAAGCTGGTAGGTTCTTACATCTGATGTACCTATATTATCAATAGCTGTTCAACCTCGTCGAAATGTAATGATGGAAGCAGATTTCGAGAGTTTATTACTTTTTTTCGAGCATTCGGTTTTGGTCCATAATATATGACCATGAAGCATGTCACCGAGAAACAACCACTTTGTTTCAGGAATCTGTCAAGTCTAAGCATCCTCAGCTTCATTACGAATCGAAACTATACATGCTTCTTCAAGGAGGAAGTGAGTATTATCATCGTCGCTCTTATTTTCTTTTTACGGGTTTATGTTTTATTACAACTTAGGTGCATTTTCTTGTACTATACACTAGCCGGCGTTCCCCATCTCAAGTGGTTTGGAGCCGAAGGTGAGTACAATGCCATGGTAATCGATCTTCTTGGGCCGAGCTTGGAAGATCTATTCAACCACTGCAATAGGAAATTCACTTTGAAAACAGTTTTGATGCTTGCCGATCAAATGGTAAGAGAAGTTCATCTTTTTAAATTTCAACTGCATTTGCTTTAGTTAGTACCATTTTATTGTCTTGTGGTTCAGATTAACAGAGTGGAGTATTTGCATTCGAGGGGCTTTCTTCATCGTGACATAAAGCCCGATAATTTCTTGATGGGTTTAGGACGCAAAGCAAATCAGGTTAACAAACATACCTTTATCTTCGTGTAAATCGTAAGGAAGCTATTTAAGTGGATGCAGTGTCTGAGAATCTCTGTTTTATGGGCGAAAAAGTGTACATGATTGACTATGGACTAGCAAAGAAGTTCAGAGATCTTCAAACTCATAAGCATATACCATACAGGTAAAATCACGGGAACCAATTTGTTGACTCTATTATATTGCATTTATCTTTTACTGAATAATATATTTTCTGTTTGGTTTGTGCCTTAGGGAAATAAAAATCTTACGGGTACAGCTCGTTATGCTAGCGTAAACACACATCTGGGGTTGGTGAGTAGTGCTCTTTTATCGTAAATCACAACTTGATTGTAATCGTAGTTTTGTTTATTTTGTTGTAAGAGAATTACTCACAAGGATCAATGAAACATTATCATTGATTCCATGTTTGCTTTATACATTTGATTGTTTTTATTTCAGAACAAAGCAGAAGAGACGACTTAGAATGTCTTGTTATGTCCTCATGTACTTCCTCCGAGGAAGGTTCTCTCTCACTCATATTTCAGACACTTAATTTAACTACCTATTAATATTATGGTTGTTTATCATAGCCTTCCCTGGCAAGGACAAAAAGCTGGCACGAAGAAGCAGAAATACGATAAGATCAGTGAGAGAAGATGCTTACACCCATAGAGGTACATTAAATCCTCGAACTCAGAATCGAGGTTTCTGTCCGATTTATGCTTCTCTGGCCTTTTCCCATTACTAAATGAGTTGGAATCATTATCAAAAGAAAAGAGAAAAAAAAAAGAAAGAAGTTCTTGTTTTTTTCTTTCTTTGAAGGTGCTCTGCAGATCACATCCGTCTGAATTCATATCATACTTTCACTATTGTCGGTCGCTGAGGTTCGAAGATAAACCTGATTATTCCTACTTAAGAGACTCTTCCGCGACCTATTCATTCGAGAAGGTAAAAGAATTTGTAGATGTAATTTCTTCTTTTCATTCCCATTTTTACATAAAGAAGTAGCTGACGATTGCAAGTAACAATTGAAACAGGCTATCAGTTCGATTATGTCTTCGACTGGACAGCGCTCAAGCATCCACGAGCCAGTTCTAGTTCGAATTCACAAGTTAGTATTATCTATCGAATCTCTGCACTTCCTTTACCGTAAATATTATAGTTTTTGTCTCTTACATGAATTTGTCCGTGTTATAATCAGGCACCGATTGGAAATTCGCCCTCGAACCCAAGACCATCTGCAGATAGAGTAGAAAAGACGACCAAAGGTTCGCATATAAGCAATTCTGACAAATCATTTACTTATTAACGCACCTATTTTTATAATTCACTTTCTCTCTCATCATATTACAGCTAGGCAAGAATTTCGAAGCAAATTCTCGGACAAGATCGAAGCATTCGTAAGAAGGAACAGTCCTAGTTCGGGCCTGCGCGGAGGAGACGACTCAAGGCATAGATCTTCGAATGACATTCACATGACACCGTCCAAAGATGTGCGAGTTATTATTATTATATATTATTATTATTATTATTATTATTATTATTATTATTATTATTATTATTATTATTCCCCTCTTTCGATTGTTTTAGCTTATTACAGAGCTAATATCAGACCATTCTTTTTTCAGCTAGTTGTTAAATCCTCGAGAAAAAATCGATTTTTTTTTGCAGCAGAAGGGTTCAGATAGAGCCCATATGTCTCGTACTGTAAGCAGTTCGAGGAGGGCAGTATTGTCAATTAGCCGCCCTGGTTCGTCGGGCGAGCCCAAACCGAGCTTGGGCTTGAAGGGTCGAGCCACCTCGGCTCAGAGGTTACAGCCTGGGCTCGAATCGAAGCCATCTTCATTTTCGCGCGGTGCTTCGACTAGCAGAGATGTTCGTAATGAACCCTTCGAAGCTTTGAGCTGCTGGCGATTGGTAGCGGGAAGAGGAAATAATCGGGTTTGAATGATTTGATTCGTCTTTTTCTTTTTTAAGGAAGAATATTCTTCGCCCGAGGGCGGGAAAAAGATCTCGGGAATTCGAATTAATTGGGTTTTCTTGTGTTGCATACATGGGAGTTATTCCTTGCTATGATGCATGTTGTTATTACCTTTGTTTGTAGCATCATGGAATAACATGAGATGTTTGATGATGTTAGAATTGGGCATGTTCTTGAAATTGTCTTTGGAGATTTACATAATCAAAACAACCATGAATTCAAGCTTTTCTTGCCATGATCATTAAGACTTGGTTGTTTAGAAAGAAAAGAAGCCCATAATGTAAAAAAGGTAAGACAAGTTAGATCTGGGAAATTATCAGAAACCACTACCATGTCTAGAAGTTTGCAAAAAAGACCTCAAAAGTTAGTCGGATCGGGTATTTCCCCCGATTTAATGAAATATTGTGCCAAAAGTTCGTGCCCTCGTCGACTTTCTCAATAGCCTTCGCCGAAATTCCCACGAGCGAAGGATCGTATCGAATCTCCTCTTCGGCGATCAATTTCGATCGATCCATGCTCTCGCCTGGCGATTCTTCTGACCAAAAGCTTTCGTCGATCTGAGGTGAGTAGTCCGAAGTATAATCCATTTCTTCGTTCTTTACGTTCGTCGAAGATTCGGTGACGGAAGACATCTCGCTGGCGTTATTCGCACTACTCGGGGCCCGAATTCGAATTTCCGAAACTTTGGTGCCGTTTTCGAGATTTTCGAAGGCTGATGATAATCTTTGAGCTTCTTCTTTATGAGAGTGTGCCAAATATTTTTTATCTCATTGTCTGTTCTTCCCGGCAAGTTTGCTGCAATTTCAGACCACCTGTTGAAATAAATAAATATGATAAATTATATGCTTTACTTTAAAATATATTTTACAGTTATTAGAAGTTTGTGCTTCATATAAATAATTATTTAAGACAGAATCCTAATGAGATACCAACGCACGAGAAACATGTCAGGCTCGTGATGCTAATGGAGTGGTGAATATAAATATATATATATATATATATATAAATAATAATAAGTAAAACAAGTGAAATGTCGCTTTGTAAATTGTAATAATATGCCATGATTCGTAAATCTCTAAAT